>RJWJ010003300.1:24466-88454 GCA_004363605.1 Indri indri
AAAAAAAAAAAAAAAAAAAAAGAGCAGAATTCTTCATACCTAGTAAGGGTCGGTATAGTTTTCTGAAACTGTTCCTTTGTTCTAACGTGGATATATATGATACGTTTGTGCGTATTGAGGTGAAAAGTCTTTCTTGCTATGGATCCCGGTGAAGAGGTTTCAAAGTGTACATGATGTGTTAAGGTAGGGTAGTTTAAAAGTTCTTTTTCTCACATCTGCTGACATATCTTTCTTGTGTGCAAAGGAGAAGTTCCACCCAACCTGGGGTGAAATACTCAAGATTAATAGTCTGAATTAATGAGGTTCGTTATATCCAAAAAATAAAGATGACGGGACAACTTGAGAGTGTGCCCCTGGACAGTCCCGAGCAGGGAAGGCCAGGCATCCCTCCGCCACCCACTCCACTGCCAGAAGGCTTTGGTCCTCTTGGCATGTCCCTCTCTCCCTGGTAGAAAGGCCTGGGCCAGCCCTCAGAACATTTGACTAAGTGAGGGAATGCATGAATAAATGAATGAATGAATGAATGGGTCATCCACTCCGAGCCATGTCTCTCCTGTCTACTCCCTATACCTCCAGTTTCACCTTGTCAGGCTTCCCAACGAGGAGCTGCCAGAGCAGGACTCTGGCCAGGTGCTGGGCTCCGAGGTGGGGCTGGCTCTGGAATTTCCACACTGGAGAGGTTTATGGTGGGGTCATCCTCTGCAAGAGTCCTAGGGACTTGTCTTGAATTCTTGTTGCCATAACAAGCATGATTCCTTTATTTAATATGTGGATTTGGGGGCTTTTGAAGATTGGGAGTCTTTGGCCACCCCTTGGCCTCACCGCAGACCGCGGACACAAAAGAAACCCTGGGCCAGACCTCTGCCCAGCCCAGGCTAATCAGCAGTACGCTCTCGAACCCTGCGATCGTGTGTCCCTGGGAGTTGCTGAGATTACCAACTCTGACTTTGTTCTTCCACCCAGGTTATGTTTGGGGCAGCCCAGTTGTATTTGTGTCTTATTTCTCACTGGAAGCATGGACCTCTAATTAATAAACTCAATTCAACTAGAATTCCCAAGCCGTGGGGCATTTTAAGGCCTCAGGAGGAAGTGGAGAGCTGTGCTGAGCCGGGGCGAAGGACTCGAGGCCAGCCTGTCTGCCGCCGGGCAACTCCAGGGAGGGCAGCTCCTCCAAGGGCAGCAGGGGTGGAGTCTCCAGACTGGAGACCTACAGGGGCACTGCCAGATCCCCTCTGTTCTCTCTCTTGGGTTGCAAGGATTAAAAAATCACCTGATTCACAAATGCCGGGTCTCATTACACCTGTGTGGCTAATCGATGCTTTAAGATGTTAAATTCCATGAAAGCGATGTAGGTGATTTTTCATAACTACCAAGTCTGTATTTCCCTCTACTGTTTTTCAACAGTTACCCAAATATGCTTATTTCACAGGGAGAATCTCGCATCACTTATGTGCTGATATCTGAAATCACAGTCTTAGAGTTTCTGTAAGTAAATAATTACTCTCTTTGGAATTACAGGCTATGTAAATAACTGGTTTACCAGTTTAACAAGAGTTTTCAAAACACCAGCTATATCCTACTTCTTAAAGCTGGGGACTCAGAGCCGGCGCAGGGAGCCTTAGGACATGATTAAAAGGAACAAGGACTGGAGTAGACATCCACTCGGGCTCTCTGCTGATGTTGTGGCCCCAGGCCCAAGTGTCTTGGGCACGTTCCTGCACCTCTGGGGTGACAACTTCCCTCTTCTGGGGGTTAAGAGGCGCCAGCCTGTTTAGGAGCCAGTCGGCAGGGCTCACATGAGGCTACCCCATGACACTGCTGGTAGAGGTGAGGCCCTGCCGGGAAGGCACTCAGGCACACTCAGGACAAAGCCTGGGGTGGCTGCCCCGAGAGCATGGTCACAGGAAATGGCCTTTCCTCCCTTGCTGTTTCTTTTTGAGTATGTGAAAAACTAAAAAATTTCCCCGCAGATGGTTAAGGAACCAAAATCGGATGCTCTAACTTTGGTTTGGGGATTTTGCTCTTCTGATGGGCACTTCATTCTGCAACTACAAATGCAGAAACTGCTGCCAGCACCCGGAACAAAAGGCTCTTGTGAGCAGCCGCTTCCAGGTCATCCCCCGGAAAGACAGCATGAGTCCCGGGCCTCCCCCAACTCTGTCCTCTGGGGAAATGATATGAATGGGCATGGGCCTGTCTGAAGTTTCCAGGGTAATTAGCAAATGAACTTGGATGTTCCTTCCATGTGTTCACTTGTGTAAACGTGACATCTCTGGATTCCCAAAAGGAAACAAAAGTTAAACTAGGATTGAGGGAACATTCCCCAGATGTCCAGACCTGCATTCGGGTTTTTCCCCTCCACTTTTAAGGATAAATAAGATTGATTTTTCTCCAGGATCCATCAAAAATAACATCTGTTTGTGTATCTTTAAAACATTCATTCATTCATTCATTCATAACATCCACTGGGCGGTTGAATATTGGGATCTAGTCTGAGCCTGTTGAACCTGTAAACCCCAATAAAGCTGCCTACCTGGGCTTGGGGGTGTTAACTGCACCTGCCCTCCTGGGAGCCCGACTCACGTGGCTGCCTTTCCTCCCCTGCTCTTTAACTTCTCACATTTCCTCAGGAAAAAAAAAAAAAAAAGGTAGCCTGAACATACAACTCCTAATGCCTTTCACAATTAGGCAAAATCCAGTAGCATCACTTAACTATATGCGTTGAAGCTGGGAAAATTTCAAAAGTGCCAGAATTCCCCCAAGACATTCCCTGCTATCCGTTACTCACCGCCACCACCTTTATACCACCCCGTCCCCCAACCATCTCCCTCCCTCCCCATCCCACCCCCACCATCCTCACACCCCCACTCCCCGTGGCAAATTGGTTCACTCTCCCCCTACCATTTGTCCTCCAGACTCTGCTGTTAAGTGAAGACTGAAGCGTGCATCCTAACTCCCAAGAGCTCTGAGCGCAGGGGCCACATCTTTCCTGGCCCTTGGCCACTCTCCTACTCCTTCGAAACTCCAGCTCCTCGTGCAGGGACACGCTGCCCAGGATGGGGCCCTGCCAGCAGTCTGAGAGGAAGCCCAGACAAATGTCTGTCCCTTGGAAACAGGTACACTTCCAGGGTTCCAACAGAGGAAGAAAACCTTCAACTGACCTCACCACTGACCCTTTCCCTGGACATCCACAGAGGCACCTGCTGTTCTGGAAGTTTCTCTCCTCTAGATACTCCAGAGGAAGAGAGGTTACAGGGGCAGAACGACTTGCTAGAGAAGAAAAGAAGGTGTGTCTGCTACAGACATGAAGGTTCTGCCGTGTCGGGCTCTAGCTAGCATTCCTAACGAGGTCCCCCGGGGTGGAGGGAGAAATGAGGCTAACGGGGCAGATGCCACACGAACACAGTTTGGCGTGCAGAGTGAGAGCAGAGGACCAGTGGCTTGGACACAGGGTTCTAGTTTGTGTTCCTCCTGATTAGAGGGAGATGCGCATTGTCTAAGGTCAGTGTACAGACTCCGTTGCTGCTCAAAGAAGTGGACCAAAACAATGGCTTAAACAACAACCATCATTTTATTATCCCTCAAGACTTCTGTGGGCCAGGAATTCGGGAAAGGTTTAGCTGGGTAGAGTCTCTCCTGCAGTTGCAGGCAGATGATGGCTAAAGCCCGGACAGGGTGGGGCTGGCCAGGCCTCTCCCCACCTGGGCCCACTGGGGCCCCTCACAACAAGACAGCCTCGAGGTGGTCGGTCAGTCCGAAGCCTCCAAGAGGGGATGTCCAGCAGCAAAATGGGAGCCGTGTCACCTTTGAGAACCCACTAGTCTAAGGCACAGAGTGTCACTTTGACAGGCCCCACTGGTTACTAGTAAGTCACCAGCCTGCTCGGGAGGGGCACAGACCTCACTTCTCACAGCGGAGAGATGCGCACACAGGACAGGGAACACCAGTGGGCCTTCCTTGGAAAACACAATCTCCACACTTGCGTTCCCTGGAAGTGGAACCGGGGTGGGGACGTGGGGCGCGTGGCTTGTTGAGGGGGGAGGAAGGCAGGACGGGGAAGGAAGGGGAAAGCTGAGCGGGGGTGGGCTCAGCTCAAGGCTAGCCCTGGACTGATGCCTGGTGGGCCCAGGAACACAAATCACACCACAGAGTTGCCCCGCCTTGAAGATGGGGCAGCCTTTTGTACCCTCAACTCAGTCAGCCGTTGGCTGTGATCCCCCTCCCCCAGGGCAGAGAGGACTAGCTGGGCACAGGGCTGCTGTCAGCTGAGGCTGTTCTCTGGGAGAGGAGGCAGCTGTGACTGCCAGCATCCACCACTCACGGCAGCAGGGATGGGCACACCAGCCCCAGAAATGTGGTCCAGGTGAGGCTCTGTGGTGACTGCGGAATGGCCACACCTTCCTCCTGTCTCCACAGCCATGCCCTTTTGCATGTGACTTTTATCTTCCTTCCATCTGGAAGAGTCTATTTCTCACTCCTTAACTCTGGCCTTGGCCGTGGAACGTGCTTTGGCCAATGCGCGTTAGCAAGTGTGACGCGCAATTAGAGGCTCTGGGGCTGCTGAGGGTTCTGGAGGCGAGTGGGGCCAGTGGCTGAGGAATTCCCAGAGCAGCCCCCTCCCCCCACGCTTTGCTCTTGAGGCTCTGACCTTCTCTAGGGCCCTAGACTTTGAGTTTGGGTAAAAGTCAGGGTCACTGAGTCATCCTCCAGTTGCTACAACTCCAAAGTAGAGCCGAGGGGTGCTGTCAGCAAGTTTAGGAAATGCCAAGCCACTCCTTGCAAAATATTTTTTTGGGTCTCGTGGATAAAGATTTCAATATTAAACATTAAGATCTTGCCATGATTAAATCCTCACTAGGCATGGGGAAAGAGCTGTAACTACATTTCAATGTAGCATTTGAAGGGATTTAGTGATTTTCCATTAATTTTTTTTAAATGTCAAGGGTATATGTCTTTCTTCGAGGACTCAGCCTATGGCAAATTTCAGATTTAAAAAGACCCATCGATGAACTTATGAGACCAAGAAGGGGAGCCAGAAATCTGCAATTCAAAAATTACAAAACTGCTAAGTTTTCAGTTAATTCAAAAACTGTCTCAGTGGAAAATGTTGTAAGCTTTCCATGCATAATCAAAGAGATCTGGTTTGGAACTGCAACCGAAACGAAGCCTTGTAAGGAAGCTTACTTTCCAAATAAGATGATCAACCTCAGATCAAAGGTGCTGGGAGTGATCGGCTCTCATTACAGAAAACACTGAGGGAGGACCACCGTTTAGCTGGAACAAGAGCTGGATCCTTCCCTCTCCCTCCCAGCCCATCTCCCCGTCTTCCCCAGCCTGGCCTCATGGCTAAGAAAGAACGCAGAAGGTGCAGTCTTCAATTTTATGGAGCAATGAAATTTGTAGTAAACATTTATTAGCTTTTTAGTAAATACATTCAAATTTCTGGCTAAGCTTTGCATGGCTTTCATTAGAATTAGCTAAGGTTTACTTGCAAGTCTAAGGAGACATGATAAAGTGGTGAAGACATTAAAGTGCAAATGGAAATTGGTGGCAAGTACGGCAGGAGGGCAGTATCTTTCTGTCTCAGCAGCAAAGGGCCCAGGGCAGATGCCCATGCCCTGTCCCCTCTCTGCTCTCCAGGGGGGAACCATCATCTCTCTCCAGCACAGGTGCCAGAGAAACATTGGCTACTTCCCCAGAGAGGAAGAGGGCATGCAGGTCCCTGCTCAGAGCTGGGCCCATCCTCTCCGGCCCCCTGCTGTTGAGAACAACCCAGAGAAGGTCCTTGGCTAAGGTCCTATAGTCACCAGACAGCATAGCCCACGCCACAGCCCTAACTCCCAACATCCTCTCCAGTGCTCGGGACACTCACGCTACCCACTAACCCCTTAAGTATGGATGTGCTTTCATCTTGTCAAAACAACTTTCACCCAGCAATCCTACAGTCCTAGGCACCTGCCCTAGAAGAATGAAAACATCTGTCCATAGAAAAACACGCAGGCAGATTTTCACAGCTGCATTACTCACAATACCCAAAATGTAGAAACAACCCAAGTGTCCATCAACCAGATAAACACAATGTGCACTATTCATACAGTGGGACACTATTTGGCAGTAAAAGGAATAGAGCACTGACATCGGCTGCAGCAAGGATGAAATATTATGTTAAGTGAAGAAGCCAGTCACAGAGGACCACATATCACATGAAATGTCCAGAATAGGCAAATCCATAGAGACAGGAAGTAGATTCCGGGTTGCCAGGGGCTGCTGAGAGGGGATTAGGGGGTGACCCCTAAGGGGTATGTGGTTTCTTTTTAGGGTAATGAACGTGTTCTAAAATTGATTGTGATGGTAGTTGCACAAACTTGTAAACAGCCACTGAATTGTACATCTCAAAATAGTGAATTTTATGGTATGTGAATTATATTCAATTTTTAAAAGGGATTTTCATCTGGATAGGTGTGGGCAACAGTGTAAGTCCTGGGTTGGAATCCCAGCCCCGCTACTTACCAGCTGTGGGACTCTGGGCGACTCCCCCCAGCTCCGTCCTGCCCTTCCGCAGCTCTAATGGTGGCGATGCCTGGAGCTGGTGTGAGGACTAAGTGAGCTCCTCTGTGAGCCGCCTGGTGAGGAGCTCAGGCCGCATCCCTGGCGTTCAGGGCAAGGCCGTGCTGGCGCCGTCTGGCTGCGGGGAGGGCCGTCTGTGCACAAGGCTGGACTGGGGGCCACGGCAGGAAGGGAGGCCCAGCTCCTGACGAGTCCGCACTGACCAGCCCACCTCCCGGACACAGGATGGTGAGGGGAGACCGCGGGCAGCACTCAATGGACTGGTGTGGAGATGCCTTCCTCCAGCTCCTAGAAACTTCTAGAAGTAGCTTTCTCTTCCCACCAGGACCTCTGGCTGACTCAGACACTGGCAGGGGACAGTGACACCGAGGGCCCCACCATGACAGGTTAGAGGTGGCTGTTATGAAAGCCTTTGGCAGAAGCAGCAAGGGGATATGGGTGACAGGCTTGCAGGTCCCACAGCTCTCAGCCTCCCCTCCTTCCTTGCTGAGGGAGCTGGGTTTGCCCTGGGGTCTAGGCACTGCCTGAGTGCCTCAGGGGTAGGCTCTGATTGGCTAAGCCAATGGTTCTCCTACACAATGACTGGCTTAGTAGGGGCCATATGACCCAATCCTAGCCAATGAGATGTGAGGGGATGGCTACTGAGGAATGCTGGGAAAGCTTTCTAGGCTGATAAAAACACAGGAGGCAAAGATGGCCTCCTACTGCTGCTGATGGTTGGGTCTGCAGGTGACACACAGAACCATGAGTGAAAGGGTGAGCGATGCCTTCAGGATGCCACTGAGGGGCCAAACTGGTCAGGCTGGAGCTGCCCTTCCTTGGGAAGGGCCACTTGCTTTCCTTATCATGTAAGCCAGTTGTCTGAGGTTTCTTTTACTCGCAGCTAAAATCGTCCTAGCCGACAGGGTGGGAAGGTGCAAGGAGCCCTGATCCATAAGGACTGGGGGTTTGCTGATACAGAGTGTCTAATCAGCACAGGGATGCAGGTGGGCATGCTTTCCAAGTAGGTTTCTAACTAAGCCATTGGGTTATTTACTCCTGGGAACACAGACTCTTATTTCCAACATGTGCTTGCAGAGAGTGTATTTCTTCTCAGTCTATTATGAAGTGTCGGACTCTGGCATTGATTGCTAGAAAAGAAAAAAGGTGGCTTGGCTGTGTGAGAACATTGCCATGAACTTGAATTTTTCCTGTGAGTGCTTTATCCTTGACACTGAACAAGAGAGGGTGTCAGAATCCACCAGCACTGTGACCCTCAGACTCTTCTCAAAGGTATTGCTAAGAAGCCACCAGAGCCCTGAGCTGGTGTCACATTCTTCTCCCTGGAGGGTCCCTTGGGGAGGAACGTTCAGGGCGAAGACCTACAAGAGGCATTTGCTTCAGCCACGAGGAACCCCAAGGTCTGGGCCTGCAGTTTGGGGGGTCCCCTTCAGGAAACTGTGTTCTTGTAGACTCTGGCCTGTCCTGGGAGATCAGGAGGCTTGGGGCTGGTTCCACCTCTGCCTCAGTTTCCCTATCATAAATGGATTGTCATGTGCCTCCATCTCAGATGTGTCATGATTCCATGATGATGGTGGCAAGTGACTGGAGAACACAGTGCTCATTCTCCCTCTTTTGGAGGAGAATTCATTCATTTACTCCATAACATTCATCGAGTTCCTAAGGCTCCACAAAGGAGGTGATACTTAAGCTGCCTCTCAAGATCCGCTGGGCCCTCCAGGCTCAGGAGAGAAGGGGTCTTCAGGCAGCAGACCCGAGATGGGCTGGGGCAGAGAAACACCAGGGTGTCATGCACTCAGGACACAGAGGGAGGGGCTCCATGGCGGTCATTTCTGGGAATGCAGGGAGTTCAGAGCCAGCGCTGAATCCTGTCCCGTGGGGTCCAGGCCGAGGTTGCTGAGGGATGTGTGACAGGCTGCTCAGATGCTCTCAGGAAAGGAACTCCTGGCAGTATGGACCAAGATCTCCATGGGCACAGTGGGCTGCCACCATGACCGACAGCCAGGCCAGAGGACAGTGATGTTGAGGGTCTGAGCAGAGGCCAGGCCTGCAGCCGGCAGGTGGGAGATCAGTGTTGATCTGACATGGGCTTAGGATCTGTCATCAACAGGATGTGGTGACCAGCTGGACAGTGGGGGACGCTGAGCTGGCTCAGACGCCCAGGGCAGGGGGCCCAAGGAGAGTGGGTCTGGGGAGAAAGGCCTGTGATGAGCTGGACTTGGGCAGTTTGAGACCCTGTAGCACATCCTGGGAGGACCCTGAGAGATGTGGAGGTGGGGGGGCACTTCAGGGATGGGGACCTTTGGGGTGAGGACAAAGGACTCAAACAGAGATAAAAAAATCCACCCACAAGGAAGGCCCTCATTGGGCATTCCTCTCCACCAGGAAGCAGCATGGTGGCCAGAGGCCTGGTGGGTCCTTGGGGCCCCAAGCTTTCCCCAGTTTCCATGAGCCTGAGCAGCTCGAAGGAGGGAAGCATGAATCAGGGGTACAGAAATAAGGCCTGGTGACGTGCACAGCCAGTGGACGTGGGTCATTTAATTTGGGGTAGTAAAAATAATTCAAACTCAACTTCTCCACTGAGTTCTCAACTTCTCCACTCCCCAATTTTAGGGGTTAACTTTAGCAGGAGTGAAATTAAACCAGGTTGGTGGAGGACAGTTTCCAAGTCTCCTCGGGCAGGTTGTCAGATTCTGGCGACTGTGTCCACCCCTGACTGTTTCCCCCCATCGTCAACTGTCATTGTCAGAATTGTTCCATGCCATGGCTTCACCTAGGGAGCAGCCCCTACCCTCAAGGCCCCAGGAGGGGAAATGAAGCCTCCGACACATTCGAGCCACCACTTTCTGCTCACTCATGCTCCAAGTTCACAGTCCTCCAGACCCGGCTGCCTCTTCTGCATGTCCAACAGAGATTTATAAAGATTTAATAGCTGAGGACTGTAATGAGGGTTCAGATTATTAAGATCTCATTTTTCTTTGAAAATATCTCATGAAGTATTCTCTGAAATAATTAAAACTAAATTCCACCTATCAAAATAAATGAAAAAGGGTGTTTGGCCCTGTGATGTCCTCAAGTGACTCCCTGGGGCCACTGGCTCTTCTCTGTGCTCTGCATCACCAGGTTGACTTGCCAATGCTGGACTTTCTAAATTCACTTCTCTAAGGCCAGGCCGTTCGTGGTGACACAGGCCAACTTACTGCTCTTCCCAATATATCATCATCTTGCCGATCCACAGACAGTCAAAAGAAATCACACGGACATCAGATGCTGACACCAATAGGCCAACCCCAAAATAAGGATCTATGTATATTTCAAGAATGCAACTTCATCTATACTTAGGATGTGGAATTCGGCCTTGATAGACGACGGTGAGCTCATCACCTCAAAAAGCCAGAGCTTGGAGCAGAACTCAGCCAGCACCTGTTTGTGGGACATCCCGCCAGCGTCCTCCGGGTGGGTCCTTTCATGGCCATTCTCTCTTGTGGTGGGAATGGAGATGTCCTGTGGGCTGCTGCTGCTGTTGGACAACAGAGAGAAGGGAAGAAAGACTGAACAAGCTGGATCAATTCAATGTTCTTTTCTCCGCACATTCTGAGGCATAGATATATATTATGTCTACCCTTCGATTGCTGTTTGGTTCCAAACTTTCCTTACAGGAGTCTTATTCACATTGTGCATTCTGAATATCATTCATCTGTACTTTTTGATGTCCTACTGGGAGCCGGGCAGGACACTGGGTGGGCACAGTGTTGGGATCTTTGCAAATCTCACTGACAGCCATGCACTGACATGATCCAGGTTGCACCGTTAAAGGAGCAAATGCATTAGATGCCTACAAGGAAGCAGGATGAGGACCGCAAAGTGCCCTTCCAGGGCAGCCCTGTAAGGCTACACAAGCGGTGCACTGCACAAGGGCACACATCTAAGGGGGTGCCATTCTCAAGGTAGTCATCTTGGAATGGTATACAGCAGAGGGTAGTGTTCTAATTAATCAGTATGTTATGACTGCTCTCCGTTACATGGGCCAAAGCGTCTTGAAGACAGGGATGCCCCTTTCTAATTCGTTCCTCAGGGCCATGAGGGCCACCAGGACCAGAACTGCACTTGTCAAATGGGAGGTTCCAGGTGACCTCCGACAAAACCACTTCCCTGGAGAGTGGGGCTGGAATCCTCCAAGCAGCAGGTAGGCTGCTCCTGGGAAGTGTGGGGGTAAGGCTAGGTCAGAGACAGGGTGGCATCTGGGAAGGGCCAGGGTGCTGGGAAGGGGTGCTCTGAGCCCGAGTCTGTGAGGAAGTGGCGGAACCAGGGAAGTGGAGCAGTTTGGGCCCAGGGAGGACTCAGGAAAGAGTAGGGGCCTCGGGTGGGCAACAGGGAGGGTCCCCGCGGACTGGTGCAGGGCTCCGTTTGTGGTGCTGAGGCTGGGAGGTGGCCGTGGTGCCTGGGCCCCGGTTGACGGGTGAATCGGGGGCAGGGAAGGGCTCTGACGAGAGCCAGAGGTCTGCAGCGGCAGACTGTTAAAGCGTAGAATCGAGGTGTCCCGCTCCAAAGGTTCCCCAGGCTGCCCTGACCTCCAGCCCACATGTGGCCCTAGAAACAGCCTGCAGCCATGTCGCCGGCCCTGGGCCCAGAGCACCTTGGGACCCCCAGATTCTCAGTTATGCCCAGGAGAACACACGACTCGGCAGCCGGCCGGTTCCCCCAGAATCATATTTATTGGGAGGATAGAAGTTTTGTCTGTGGGTCTCAATAAAGTTATTTTCACTTTGAATTGGAGAATGAAACCCCATGAATGCTCACTTTTCCTGTGTTGGCCCTGGGTTAAAAAGGGCTGCTCCCCGTGTCCTGGGGAGTGTGCCTGTGCACACCGCTGCCCCCGAGCCTGCTGGCCCCTCGGGGCACCCCAGCTCCCTCCCACCTCAGCCTATACCCTGCCCTCCAGGCCTGTCCCCAGCCTCTGTACAAGGAGAGCCTGTGCCTGGTTGTGGCCCTTCCCAAGGGAGAGGGGGGGGAGCGTGGCGAGGGGCCACCAGGGGACAGAGGAGCTGATCGACCAGGGTCCCACACACAGGGAGGAGCCGTGCACCGCGTCTGAGAAGAAAGGGCAGTCCGTGCAACTGATGCCAATGATGACAGTGATAATCATAAAGACTGTGGGGGCCCCTCCCTCAGCGCACCCCACGGTTACCCCCCTGAGTCCTCACTGCAGCCCACAGGGGAGATTCCATCATCTCTGCTTTAGAGACGGCAACGCTGAGGCCCAGAGAGGGGCGGTACCTTGCCCAGGGTTACACAGCTCTGGGCAGTGGAACTGGGGACTGAGCTCAGCCTCCTGGGCCTGGAGCATCCGTAGGCAAATCCCACCCTCCGGCCTCCCGTCCTGCCAGGGCCCCGAACGCAAACGCTTTCAGACCATGCACCCTCCCACCTTCCCGCTCTGACAGTGCTGTAACTTGCTCCAGCGTCACCTGCGAGTCCACTCAGGAGCCCCCCACCCCAGCCCCTCGTCACCCCGGGCCCTGATTTCTCTCCCCCCACCTAGGCCCTGATGGGACGTCTGTCCTCATCTTCACAGGCGGGGCTGGTGGGGGTGCTGTGCTTCCTGACTGTTTGTGACGTTTGTGACCATTCCCTTGCCCTGCTGATGACAGCGCAGCAGGGGGAAAGGGGGCCCCCCCCCAGGGCCTGGGCTTCCCAGTCCTGGATTTTTAAAGGGTTTTGTTGACCTTTAACCCCTCGGGCCTCTTGTGCTCTGACCCTTGGGGTTCCTGGTTTGTCTGAAGCCAAGAAGGACCCTTTACAGTGGAAAGTTCCAGAGTGTTATCACCCCATGGGCAGCCCTCAACCCTGGGTCAGGAGTCGCTGGGCACACGCCCAGCCCCCCACCTTCTGGCCGGCTGACACATGATTCTGTAGGGTCCCTGGTGGGACTGAGCCCCGCGTGCCCACAGAGGTGACCAGCTCCATCGTCCCACTGCGGCCAGCGCCCAGTCCCCCTGCTTCCCAGGGCCACCTGCCAGGCAAACTCCCACACCCTGGTCCTGCTCAGACTCTGCTCTGCAGCCCAGCTTGCCTGGATGGTGTGTGACGGGGCACAGCCGCCTGGGGAGGCTCCTCGGCGCTGCCCGTCGTGGCCTGTGCCATGACCCGGGGGAGAAACACGGTGACGCTGAACTGCACTCATTCCTGTGGATTCTGGTGTATTATTATTTGTCGATTGTTGGTATAACTTTTGTTGATTTGCTGATTATTATTTGTTGGTTCTGGGTTTGCACAGCCACAAATATTCAGATACCTCAAACCACGCTCCCTGCTGTTTCCCAGCTAATTCAAAACCAGAACGTTCTCCCTGTGCGCATACAGTGCCTCCCTGTCCCCAGGCAAGCCGCGGTGGATGGAAGAGGGCCTTGCCCCCAGCTGCTCTGGGAAAACAAACTGGAGTAGACAGGAAGAGTCC
Organism: Indri indri; assembly: GCA_004363605.1. NCBI lineage: Eukaryota > Metazoa > Chordata > Mammalia > Primates > Indriidae > Indri > Indri indri. Next base: position 37,491 of record RJWJ010003300.1, read on the forward strand.
CCAGGCACAAAGGTTTAGCAGCCTCGAGTTGCGTTAGAAGCCGAGACACCAAGATTGGGGGTCCCCTCCATGCAGGTGCCACCAAGGCTGTGGGGACAGGCACTGGTGGGCTGCCGCTGTCCTTCCCCCTCTCCCCAGAGCTCCAGCCCCCGGGATTAGTGCTTGCAAGATGTTGCCTGGATTGTCTCAATAAATAGCGAAATGCTAATACATTAAGGATCACACGTAGAACGGGGGACACCCGACACAGGCTCGCATCTGCTCAAAGCTGGCCGGGCTGCTGCCACACACTGGGTGGGGTGCTTGGCAGTGCCCAGCTGCTCCCCTGGGATCGCAATGGTGGCAGCGCAGGGACACACTGGGCTCACATACAGGGCCCTGCTTTTTAGCGCACGATACCCGATTGCAGCCCGTAAGTGTTGCAGCACCTGCCGGCTGGGGAGAAATCATTGACTCAGGGGGCTGAGGAACGCAGGGCTGCTGCAGGAGAGAGGGTACGGGAAGGTTCAGGGACTCCCCTCCAGGCCTTGCAGGGACAAGCGACAGCCCCACTGCACTGGGGAGAGGAGGTCTCCAGGGCAGAGAAAGGCTGAGGCAGGGTGTTTACAGCAGCCTTGGAGCCAAAAGTGCTAAAAATAGCAGGGCGTGGCCTCTCAAACACACTCCACCTGGCCACTCGGCAGGTGGTGGGACAGGAACAGGCAGCTAGACCCCAGAGGGTGAGCGCAGGGTGCCCCCATCATGTGGCAGGGCTGCCTGTCGGGGGCAGAGGGCCCCGGATGCTCCAGCTCAGCTGCAGGGGGAGTGAGGAAGGGTTGGCCAGCCTCAGGGACCCCTGTCCTGCTGGGGGCTGAGAAGCAGGCCCCATGTAACTAAGGGACAGTCCGTACAGGCTCAAGGGCTGAGCGAGGTCCCAGCAGCACAGTGCCCAGGACCTCAGAGCCAGAGCAGGCGCTGGTCCAGGCGCAGTCTGTGTGTCCAGGCTGAGTCCTTTGCTCTCAGGCACGGCCTCCTCACGCACGCACAGACAGGGCACTGCGCCACCCTCATGGGGCACCGGCAAGGGGGGTGCTGCACAGCGTGGGTGGCCGGACCTAGTGGACAGAGGACCAGGCTCCCCGTGGCCACTTCCGGGGCACTTCCAGCCCTACACTGGGGCAGGTGGGTGGAAACGTGGACGTGAGCTGGACCACGTGAATGGGCCAGGCGGGGCTTCAGCACTCACGTCCTGGGGCACAGGGGGACACGCCGGTCCCCCAGGCACACCCGGAGTCCCTGGACAGCTGATAAGAATAGCCCGTGCATGCTGGTTTTTCAATCCAAAACATCTTGGAAGTGACATGCTCTGCAGGCTAAAAAGGTTCAGTCACCAAAATATAGCAGCCAGGGCACCAGACAGCCGAGACAGAGGGCCGGCCACACCCTTTGACATCAAGCTCATGTTTTCAAAATATCACACCTCGTGACTGTTCCCAGCATGGCCAGAAGCCGGTGTGTGTGTGGGTCCACCCTCCACGTTATTAGGAAACGTGAGCAGTGGCTCTAGGGCCTGCAGTTGGGGCCCCACAGCACCCAGCACCTGGGGACCGGGTGAAGTGGCCGGCAGGGCTGGGGCCGCGCCACACACGTCCCCAGGAGGCGCAGATTTCAGGAGAACCCCGCGTCCCCCTCGAGAAGGCGATAAGATGACCTGCACAGCTCATTTGGGGTTTGAGCATGTGACCGCAGCTCAACCCTCTCCCCAGCAGGCTGTTCAGTGCCTGCAGGTGCCATCGCGCACCCACCGTGTCACATACGGCAGCGTCAGTGTGCTGGGGGCGTGGCTGACCAGGAGCTCCTTGCAGGGCCAAGGCTGTCCACAGGTGGAGACACAGGTCCCACCCTTCGGCCAGCAGGGGGAGGGCTCCCCGTGCACCAGACCTTGGCTGGGCACAGAGGAGACAGAGACAGGATGTTGGGGAGGGGACAGCCTGGCATCCACCTGCCTACGGACGCACAGATGGGATCCTCCTTGAAGCTCTGCTGCCCTCACTTGTGACATCCTAACGTGGCAGGGCAGGACGTAGAGCCGGCACGCTGTCCCCCCACATCCCACAGGGCTCTCTGTGCCAGGCTAGCAGCCCTCCCTGCCTTTCCCCGCCGGTGTTCCTGCCCTGCTGAGGGCCTAGGACAGGGATGTGTCCCCAGTCTCCTCCTGGGCCAGGCTAAAGGGCATAGGGACCCCCTTCCCTCTGCCCACTCCCCTGGGAGGCCCCCCAAAGTGTCTTCTTGGGGACTTTTTTACTCTAGTCCTGCCAGGAAGTCCTGGGAACAGTAATGGCCCAATGTCCCTGGGCTCCCCTTCCTACCACTTGCGTGTGCACACACGCACAGGTCCTCGACACCCCACAGTTCCTCGGGGTAGTTCATGAGCCAGGGAGGCCGGACACACTCAGCCCCGGCCGGGCAGCACCCAGGGCCCATGTTCCATGCATGTGCCTCACTTCACCTGTGGGGACAGCCTCGGCCAGGAATGGAGGGGAAGACAGGAATCTGCCACTGACTCCAGGCCAGTGGAGGAGCCCCGAGCTGCGCCTCCGTGCCTGGCTCGGGGACAGCCCTTCCAGAGCAGACGCCCCCCTCCCAGATGCAGGCTGACTCTGCTCCCTGGGCCACGAGTCCCACAGGGCTTTCCCTGCAGTGGCTCCGAGTGGCCCAGGTGGCCCTGGCCATGAGGACCTAAGCACTGGGGCCACACCTGCGGCTGCCCTCCATGCCCTTGCTCGGCTCTCTCCCCTCCTTCCCCCAGACCCCTTCACCCTTGTCCTGCCTACCCCAAGCCTGGCCAGCCTTGGCGATCCAGGGAGCTCCTGCGCCCTGCAGCCCTGCACCCACCCGGCCGCCTTTCTCCTGAGCCCCACAGCACTGACGGCTCCAGAGGTGGAGGGACTCGGGGGTACGCCCCTCCCCCAGCCCTGACGGGCGTTTAGCAGCAGGGGTTTGTGAAGTAGACCCTCCCAGGGTCTGGAGTCACCCCGGCCTGGGTTTGAATCCTGCCTTTGTCACTTCCTTGCTGCAGTAGTTAGGGTAAGTCCTTAACTTCCTCATCAGCAGATGGGACAAATGACAGCTGTTGGGAGGATGAAGTCATGTGATACGACTTACATAGGTCACTGTGCAGACTCAAGGAGGTGAGCTCGGGGAATGAACCAGAGGCAGGAGAGGTGAAGGGCCAGGAGCTGTGCCATCCATGCTGGTGAGTGTCAGGGTCTTGGTGGCAGTGGGCCAAGTTCCTGGGTCCGGCCTCTGTGGCAGGGGAGGGTGCAGGCTGCAGTGTCTGCGCCAGCAGCCAAGACAGCGGGGTTCTTGCGGGAGTTCCTCCGGGGTCTGATGCTGGCGGCCGTTCCCAGCAGCGGGGCTGCGTGGCCTTGTCCTGATTTCCTCTGCGCTCCATGGGCTTCCCAACTTCCTGTCCAGAGCAAAGGAATAAATCATTAGTGATTTACTTCTCCACCTGTTCTAGCAATACCATGAGAGGAGCATTCGAATCTCCAGCTATAGTTGTGGATTTTTCCCTTCCTCCCTCTAGCTCTGTCAGTTTTTGCTTTGTGTGTTTTGAAGCCCCTGTTTTAGGCGCATGCGTATTTATAATTGTTATGTATTCCCGATGCACTGACCCTTCAATCATGATGAAATTCCCTTTTTGTCTCTAGTAACACACTTGGGAAGCCTATTTTGCCATATTATTACAGCCACTTCAGCTCTCTTGCAATGCTTGCGTGGTACATTTTTCCATACTTTTCCTTTCAACCAATCTGCGCCGTTGTATTTAAAGTGTGTCTCTTGTAAATAACATATAGCTGAGCTTGCTTTTGTATCCAGTCTGACAATCTTTACCTTTTAATTGTAGTGTTTGCTTCCTCTACGTGGAACTTCAGTTGGAATTAAGTTAGATTTAGGTCTGTCATTTTATGAATTATTTTGCCTCATCTCTTTTGGTCCACCTGTTGCTCCTTTCTTGCCTTCTTTTGTGTTAATACAGTATTTTCTAGTATTCCATAATTTTCCTATTGGATTTCCAGCAACATGTGTTTGCATATACTGCCTTTTAGTGATGGCTCTAGGGATTAAAATATGCACTTTAAATTATCCCAGTCTAGTCAGAATTAGTACTGAATTACTTCAAGTAAAATATAGCAACAGTACATCTCCATTTACTCAACCCTTAGTGCTACTGTTGTTATCTCTAGTACATCTCTATGTTATACATACACAACATAGAATCATTATTTTTGTTTTAAATGTGAGTTGTATTTAACTCACACTAGTTTTGAGCCTGGGGCCTCGTGAAGCACATGCAACTCACACGTCTCTTCACCTTGGGAGCCTCGTGAACTGTTTTTCAAGTTGCATGTAACTCACGCACAGAAAACAAGAAAAATTAACAAATTTTTCATTAGCTTAGAAAGGATCGTTTTTGTTTTCAAAGTTTTTATTCTATTTTCGTAATAAAACACCATGGCTCCAAGGCAGTCAATGTGTTAAGGAAATTAAGAAAACTGGAAGTGAATATGAAATGTGCTGGTTACCAGCTCATTGCTTCTCATGTCCAAGTCTACCCTTCTTTGTCCTGCTTTGCCATCCTGGAGCTGGACCATGCAAACGTTTCTCCTTTGCCTGCTGGAGCAATGCCAGGCTTTGTCAACAGAGGGCGCGAGAGAGACGCTGCGCCGTCATAGTCAAGGCAGGAGCTTCTCTTCCGGTTCCTGTGTGCACAGCTGCCAGCAGCCAGCAGCTGGAAGGAAGCCCAGTGGGGCTCGCTCTCCAGTGAGTGTCCTGGCTACCCAGTGGGTCACTTCCTGTGAACCAGCTTCGGCCAGCACCTGCTGTCTTATTTCTTCACCACTGCCCGGCTGCATGTTTCTGTGGCAGCCACAGCCCCCCACTGAGGTCTGAGTCTTAGCCTGGGGTGGGGGTGGCTGTGTGGGGAGGGGCTTCTCTCTTCTAAGTTCTTAATTCCTTCCTTGCCCATCTTCCTCAGTGCCACATGTAGTAATTACCCTCTGCACTTGCTTTCCTGTGTTCCTTAATTTTTTCTTTTACCCATTTGAGTGATTTACATCTTTTTACCAGTTTATAATTCTTTGTTAAGATCCCCCTGTTCAAATTATGCGAGTGCTTTGTCTCCCTTTTTTTTTTTTTTTTTGAGACAGAGTCTCACTCTCTTGCCTGGGGCGAGTGCCGTGGTGTCAGCCTAGCTCACAGCAACCTCAAACTCCTGGGCTCAAGCAATCCTTCTGCCTCAGCCTCCCAAGTAGCTGGGACTACAGACCTGCGCCACCATGCCCAGCTAATTTTTTCTATTTTTTTTAGTTGTCCACCTAATTTCTTTCCATTTTTGTAGAGTAGGTCTTGCTCTTGCTGAGGCTGGTCTCGAACTCCTGACCTCAAGGGATCCTCCCGCCTTGGCCTCCCAGAGTGCCAGGATTACAGGCATGAGCCACTGCGCCCGTCCCAGTTTCTGTCTGCTGACTGGACGCTGACTTGTCCATCTAGTCATTTATACTGACCCATAGATTTATCACTTCTCTCACTACCCCTTCCTACCTGTAGATCCGAGGCGCCATCTGGGGTCATTTCCCTTGAACCTGAACAACTCGCTTTAGCATTTCTTTTGGTGAAGAGCTGCTGGTGACAAATTCTCTCAGTTTTTGTTTATAGAAAATGTCCTATTTTGTCTTCATTTTGAAGAATACTTTCACTGGATATAGAGTTCTGCTTGGCAGTGTTTTATTTTAGCATTTCGAATATGTCATTCTAAGGTTTTTCTGACTTCAGATGTGTCTGCTGAGAGGTCCACTGTGAATCACGTAATTATTCCCTCTCTGATGACATGTTGTGCTTCTCTGGCTGCTTTTAAGATCGTCTCAACTGCTTTCAGTTGGACTGCGGCGTGCCTGGCAGTGGTTTCCATTGTTTTTATCCTGCTTTGGGTTCACTGAGATTGTTGGATCTGTAATCAGTTACATATATGTTGGCTTGTTCGTATCGTTCCACATATCTCTAGGGTATGTTCATTTTTCTTCTTTGTCTCTCCATTTTTTTATTGGTTAATTTCTACTGACCTATCTTAAAGTCTGCCAAATTCTTCTGCCATCTCTAATCTGCTACTCAACCTGTCTTTTTTAAAAAATAAATTTTTCATATCAGTTTTCATACTTTTCAGCTCTAAAATTTCCATTTCTAATAGTTTGTAAATCTCTATTAAGATTCCCTGTCCACACATTAAAATATTTTTCCCTTAATTATTGGTACATATTTATAATATTAATAGCTGTCTTGAAGACTGCTAACTCCAATATCTGGGTCCACTTGGAGTCAATTTCCATTGACTCTCTTTTTTCTGATCATAAATCACACTTTCCTATTTCTTTGCATGTCTATTAATTTTTGGTTGAAGTCTGGACATTGTAGATAATACATTTGAGGGACTCTGGATTCTATTGTGTTCTTATGATGGTTGTTTTGTTGTTGTTATTGTTTTAGAAGACAGTTAACTTGTTTGTGTTCAAACTACAAATTCTGTCTGTACCCCTCCCTCCCCAGTGTGCAGCAGCTGGTATATCTGCTCAGTCTCTCGGGCTTCTAGCTGCTGCTTTTATTAGCCTTCTTCCTCGGGGGACTCCCTGCGCCTGTACAGTTTGGCAGTCAGTCAAGAATTTCATCAGAGTTTACACTTAGGGGCTCAGTCCCTCTGTGGTTCCCTTGCTTCTGAAGACCCCCCAAAATTCACAGCTTCTCGGCCAGTGTCAGGCTCCCCTCTGATGCCGCACACCCGTAAGTCTTCAGCTTTCTGCCACCCAAGCCATACACAGTTGGGGAACACACTTATCTACGTTAAAAAGTAGTGAGCTCACACGTCTCATCCAGCGCAGCTGCCTTTCGAGAACAGATTCCTCTCTGCTTTTCTGCCAAGCACTCTGGGGTCTGCAGCACATGCATAGGTTTGTTTGTCTATTAACTTTTTGGTCACAGTCTGGACATTGCAGATAATACATTTGGCAGAGATTTGAGCAGAGTTTATGCTCTGATTTGGGGTCTCATCCCTTGTGTGTTTCTCTCCCTTCCGGGGCTTCCCCCAGTTCTTCTTCGAGCTCCGAGCTCTGTTCTCTGCTGTTTCAAGATGACGGGGATGAGCTGTTCTGTCGCCTTTTCCTTCCACTCTGGCAAAGGAGCGGGGGACGTATCCTCAGGAAGAAAACCACAAACTCTCAATTCTTACCCCTTCTGGTTATGGTTTTCAGGAAGAATGCTCTGCCAGCTTCTGCCTCTGGGTGCGTTTCAGTTCTTTTAAATAGTTGGAATGCGTTTGTTTGTAGTGTTTTGTTCAAGTTCCATCACCGTTGTCTGCAGATGCCGTTGCCTGACACTTCACTCCTTCACTGCTACTGGAAATCTTCAAGCCCCGATACCCTTTTAAAAAACTTGTGGTAAAACATGCACAGTATAAACATACCATCTTCACTATTTTAAATGGCATCACGTGTCTTTTCATTGTGTATCCATCACTACCATCCATCTCCAGAACTCTTTTCACCCTGCAAAACTGGAACTCTGTGCCCAGGAAACAATAACGCTCCACTTGCCCTCCCCTCAGCCCTTGGCAACCACCTAATACTTTCTGTCTCTGTAAATTTGAATGTTCCAGGTACCTCATTTAAGTGGACTCATACAGCATTTGTCTTTTTTGTGACTGGCTTATTTTACTTAGCATGTCCCCGAGGTTCATGCATGTTGTGGCGCGTGTCAGAATTTCCTTCCATCTGAAGGTTGAACTCTGTGGGATGGTCGACCACATTTTTTATCCGTTCATCTGTTGACGGGCGCTCGCCTTCCCTCCACCTTTCGTCTACCGTGAATAATGCAGCTGAGCACAGGAGTGCAGACGTACTCAGGACCCTGCTTTCAATTCTTTTGAGCATATAACCAGAAGCAGAATTGCTGGATCATACGGTCATTCTATTTTTAACTTTTTGAGGAACACAATGCTCTTTTAATGAAGTCCCCTTTCTGCTTAAATTAGCCAGAGTTTGTTTCTGTCACTTGCAATGTGAGTCCTCACAGACACTCACCCCTGCGTCCAGCTAGTGGTGAGCTCTCCTGGGAGGACCGTGGATGGCACCCGAGGCGCAGGAGCGAGGGCAGAGGGGAGGAGCGTGGGCAATGAAAGGAAGCGCGTTACCAAACCAGCCACGGCCCTGGGCAAGCTGGTTTGGGCAACTGCCTTTCCAGAGCGGCTGCACGCAGCGGCCGCCTGCCCCACCGGTCCGGAGGGGAAAGAAGGGAGAAGGAACAATCTGCCGATTCTCTTCTCCTGTCGGCTGACGTTCATGTCACAGGCCACTGACACCCGCTGCCGTCCAGGTTGCGTGCCTGTGTGTGTGGAGCGGATCCTGCTGTGGCCTGTGCTTCAGTGGCGGTGAGGGCGCAGAGTCAGAATGAGAGGTGAGCCACTGTCAGAGCCTGTCCCCGAGCGGCGGGAGGCCAGGAGTGGCTGCTACAGCAGGCCTGACCTGTGCCCTCAGGAGCAGGGCCAGCCAAGATGAGGCTGCGAGGACCGGAAAGCCACGTACGCGGGCAGGTCCGGGGGACGCGGAAAGTGCGCCTGGTGGAGATGCGGAATCGGATGCCTCTGCGCACATCTGTTCCAGGCTCCTGCAGGAGGTCAGGGTGACGAGAGGAGCGGGCTCTGGGAATGCGCGGCAGGGGTTCTCCAGGCTTCCACAGGTCATGGCCGTGGGCCTTGGCCAGCCCCGCTCACCTGGCACGGAAATGGGCGGCGGGAACTGGCCCCCCAGGCCCTTTGGCCTCGGCGAGTCACTGGAACTGCACGAATAACTCTTCACCCTCTGGCCCAAAGCCAAGGCCTCCATTTGCTCGGAGGGTTGGCAGGCAGCCTCCGGATGGCACTCACGGGCAGCACGGGCACCCGGGGCCCAGCTGGAGGGACTGCAGGGAACAGCCCCTTTCTTCCGCAGCCCCCGGGGCAGCTCGCCGGCAGCCTGCTCTGCCCACCCCACCCTGCCCTTCCCGCCGCCGAGGACAGGGGTGTGCTCAGGTCTACCCGCCTCGTGTGGACTCTGGGACGGGCACTTATCCTCTGAGCCTCAGTTTCCACGGAGTCCAGAGGTTGTCGGGAGGATAATGGGTGTCGGGCCCCAGCCCCAGGGGGTGATTTGGATCCGTCTATACAATAAGAATCGCTGGGCACCTGCCATGTGCCAGGAATTCCACACTGTGGATACAGCAGCCGACAAAGTTCCTGCTCTCCCGGGCCTTACATTCCAGGGGGGGCAGAAGAAAATGAACAAACAAGAACAAGCAAACAAATACACAGCACGTCACCTGCTGTGACTATCTAGAGAAAGCCCGCCAGGTCAGGTCAGGGGACAGCACACGCAAGGGCTGTGAGGTGGCCGTTCGGGGGACAGAAAGGAGGGCGCGCAGCAGGCGTGGGGGCAGGTCAGAGAGGTGCTCAGTCTAAACTGGTCACGGGGATTTCCTTCCTGGACGGGGACTGATTTAGGCAGGGTCTCTGGTCCAGTTTGACCAGGAGATGGGAAGAGAGGCCTCCTAGGTCCCCTAGGAAGGGTTTCTTGGATTTTGAAAAGAGACGTGGCTTTTACCGTTACTACAATTGCAGAAAGAGAGAGAGAGAGAAACACGGCATCGGACCTGCTCTCCCACCATAGACAACTGTAAAAAGATGCCAAGACCCTCCTAAATGCTGTTGTTAGGCCTTGGACAGCAACCAAAGCGGGGCCACGGTCCTCAAGAGAAGTAAAGCAAATGGAATCGCTGCACGTGGACAAGGTGGCCAGTTAGAGAGGAAGCTGCAGCTCCCTGGGCTGAAGGAACAGAGGACGGGGCTCCGGGACGCTCAGGAGGTTGGGATTGTGGGGCGCACTTTGTAGTACAGACAAGGAGTCCCCAAAACCCATGGGAAAATTTCTACAAGGCGCTCGGCCAGCATTTGACCTGCGCGTTTGCAGAGTGACGCTCCGGAGGCTGCGAGCTGGGCAGAGGCATCAGCGGCCACCAGTGCTGAGGACAGGGAGGCGGAGCCGGGCCCAGCGGCAGCGGAGGGGCCTTGGTGAACCACCCAGACCTTAGCTGAGATCCCACAGAGTCCACAGTCTGGGAACAAGGACCGCACCCAAGGACAAGGCAAAGCTGAAACAGGCCCACTCTGCAGAGCCTCAAACTCAGCCCCGCAGACTCAAGGTGACGCAGGCAATTCACGTGCCCACCAAACGAAATAATGCAACACTCCTCAGAGACAGACAACGTCACCTAGTGATTCTATGACATGCTGTGATAGTACCGTAGAGATATATGATATATGTGGTTCTCATCCGTAGTTCCTGGCTCGTAACTCCCAGAGCGCCTGTTACAATGTTGGGGCGTGTTAGGCCTCAGGAAACAGGATCTGTCTCTCTGACCTTCCCCTGCCCTCTTCTTGTCTGTTCAAGGCAGGACTCTAATCTGACTGTGCGTCCAAAGACCCCTATTCCAGAGAGGTCCTGCCCCACACCCCGGGCAAATGTTGCTGCTCAGAGAGGCCAGGGAGAACCTGGACAGACAGGCCTTGCTGGGTCCCCCGCTCAGCCCATTAGTGTGAGATGGGACCCTTTCTATCCAGTCCCATTTCTACAGGGCTGTCAATCATGCCCACATAATGAAGCCTCCACAAAACCCAAGAGGACGGGGCTTGGAGAGCTTCCCCACAGCTGAGCACGTGGAGGATCCTGGAGGGTGGCACACCCGGGAGGGCACGGAGCCGCGGTGTGCCTCCCCCATACCTCGCCCGGGGCATCTCTGCATCTGTACCCTTTGTAATATCCGTTATAGTAAACTGGCAAACATAGCAAGTGTTTCTGCGAGTGTTGTGAGCCACTCTAGCAAATTAATCAAACCCAAAGAGGGGGCTTCCGACTTGAAGCCAGTCGGAAGTCCCAGAGGCTCAGACTTTCAACTGGTGTCTTAAGGGGAGGGGGCAGTTTTGGGGACTGAGCCCTCAACCTGTGGGATCTGATGCTGTCTCCAGGTAGATAGTGTCAGAATTGGATGGGAGACACCCAGTTCGTGTCTGCTCCAAAATTCATTGCCCACTTGAAAGCCTGCCCCAGCATTTGGTCACAGAAGTCTTCTTCTGTGTCGATAGTCGTTGTGGTGTGCGAGCAGAGGAAAAGGAAAAACAGTGAGTTTTTCCTAAATATATTATTAAGAAGGTCTAACAAACAACAGAACTGGTTCGCCATATAAGGAAGCAGGAAAAGGAGAATAATAATCCAGTGAGAAAACAACCAATAGAAGCAGATCTGGAGAAGATCTAGATATTGGAATTATCAGATAAGGCTTAAAAATAACTATGATTGATAAAAATGGTCCCTGACTTACAATGGTTCAACTTACAATTTTTCAACTTTGCAATGGTGTGAAAGCAACACACACTCAGTATACTTCAATATGTGATGGAGTTATGTCTGGATAAGCCCATCATAAATTGAAATTATCATAAGTTGATACTACATGTTTAACTTATGATATTTTCAACTTAACGATGGGCTTCCAGCCTGAGCAACAGTGAGACCCCATCTCTACTAAAAATAGAAAGAAATTAGCTGGACAACTAAAAATATGTAGAAAAATTAGCCGGGCATGGTGGTGCACACCTGTATTCCCAGCTACTCGGGAGGCTGAGGCAGTAGGATCTCTTGAGCCCAGGAGTTTGAGGTTGCTGTGAGCTAGGCTGACACCACAGCACTCTAGCCAGAGCAACAGAGCGAGATTCTGTCTCAAAAAAGAAAAAAAAAAAAAAGGAAAAGAAAAGAAAAAAAGAGAAAAAAAAAACCCAATGGGCTTATCAGGCTATAACCCCATTATAAGGAGCATCTGTATATTAAACAAAATAGCTCTCTGGGCCTGGACCGAGTTTGTGCTGACATGGCTAAATGCCCCAAGAAGGATGGAATCGTTGGTAAATGTGGGACCCACGATGGTGCCTCCCTCAGGAAAATGGTGAAGAAAATTGAAAGCAGCCGGCACACCACGTACACTTGCTCCTTCCGCAGCAAAACCAAGATAAAGAGATGAGCTATGGGGACCTGGCACTGTGGTTCCTGTATGAAAACAGCGCTGGTGATGGACCCGCAACACCACGTCCTCCATAGCAGGAAAGCCCACCATCAGAAGACTGAAGGAATTGAAAACTAGTAGATGTTCCACCTTTCCAGACATCACTATTCTATAATAAATGGGTTAATTTATGTAAAAACTAATCATAAGCAAAACAGAGGAAAAGATGGACAAGATGGATGACAAAACAAAAACATTTCAATAGACTAAGAGTCCATTCTTAAGAGACCATTCTAGAGCTGCAGTATAAAATATCTGAAATCAAGAACTCACTGGATGGGTTTGCTGGTAGTCTGGATACAAGCGATGGCGGGATCAGCGAGCTCAAAGACGGGTCAGTGTAAGATCTAACCTGAAACCCAGAGATGAAAAGAATGAGAGAAACCAAAACTGAGCATAAGAGGCATGTGCTAGAGGTGCACCCACAGCCCCCGGGTGAGGACAGAGAGAAAGGAGAGCAACATTGGAAGCAGTGAGGACTGAGAGTTCTCCTAGTCCGATGAAAGACACCAACCCACAGACTTGAGAAGCTCGGTGAACCCCAAGGAGAATAATTAAGCAGAACAAATACAAAGCCACGTACAGGAATCATAAGCAACTTGCTGAAACTCTTAGACAAAGAAAAGAAATGTTAAACAGCCAGAGAAAAAAGGAATGTTATTTTCAGGCAAGTAAAATGGTTGCAAGTCTATGGACTTTTAACTAAAACTATGGAAGCTAGAAGACAATGGAATTAATCTTTAATGTGGTCGTGGGTAAGTCATTTACCTCTCTGAGACTGCTGAGTTTCGTGAGAACCAGATAGTGTAATTGCTAGAAGAAAAAAAAAGAACCCTAATATTTTACAACCAGAAAAATCATCAATCAGACATAAATGCAAAATAAAGGTGATTTTAGTTTTGCTTTTTTTTTTTAAAAGGAAAGCATTTATCAACAGCAGCCATGCACAGAAACAGCACTTGAGAAGTTCTTCAGACTGCAGAGAAACAACCCTGAACTGCAGCATCGGACTGCAGGAGGGAGCACGGAACCCCAGAAGGGCTCGATATAGGGGAAAACAGAAATCAATATTGATTTTAAAAAGTAACTACAATAATAATAATCTGTTGCTTGGGATTTATAACATATATAAACATAAAATACATGGCTGGGCGTGGTGGCGCACGCCTGTAATCCCAGAACTTTGGGAGGCCAAGGCAGGAGGACGCTTGAGCCCAGGAGTGTAGGTTGCAGTAAGCTGTGCTGGTGCCACTGCTCCAGCCTGGCACAGAACGAGAGAGAGACCCTGTCTGCAAAAAAAAAAAAAAATATATATATATATATCTCACAACATAGCACAGAGTGCTGGAGGGAGGTAAAGGGAGTATAAGGGTCGTATGGCTCCTGAGGGGGTTGGGAAGGCAGAAGCATCGGTTTCGAGTAGACCGTCGTGAATGAAAATGCGTATCGTTACAAGGGAAAGGCAGATGGAGAGAAACCGCTCTTCCCTGCTCTGGCCGCGCCTGTGTGAGGAGGCATGTCCCGCTAGGTCTGAAGCAGCCGTGTGCAAGGGAGGGAGAGGCCGGAACCTGGCTCTTTTGTTCACCCTGAGCGGATGCAGACGCTGTCCTGGAAGCCCCTGCCTCGGACTACGTGTTGGGAAAGTGAACCGTCCCCTTTCTGTTCCTTGCGGCTGAAGGCGTCTTAACAACCCCAGTTAGCCACAGGGAGGGCTGGCTGGAAGGGCAGCAAGGCGGAGTGCAGAGTGCCGCACGCAGCCCTGTGCTAGGAGACACGGCTTCAAAGCTGGCTCCCTCTCATTGGCTGGGTGCTCTTGGGTAAGTCGCTTAACCTCTCTGAGACTGCACGTGGTCACGTGAGAACCACGTTGGTGGTCGTGAGAGAAGGTTCAGGCTTAGGAGGGGTTCATGAAGTGGTAGCTAAAAGGTAAAAGGAACCTGTAAATCATCTGGAGCCCAGGACCTGCCCGTTCTCGAAGGTGCTCAAAGGAAGGGCTCCTCATCTGGAAACACGGGTGAGAACCCCCGACGGCGAGCGGGCGGGGCGGGGGCAGTGGAGCGAGACCAGCCAGTCCAGCAGGAGCAGATCGAGTTTGCAGGGCCCGAAACATACACAACCTGGGGGGGCCTTTTTAAGAAAGAATACAACATCGTGATTAAAATATTATGTGTGAGGAGATTTATCCGGAGTGAAACAACAATCCACAACAAATTGTGAATTTCCAAATACCACAAACATAATAAATACAAGAAAAATAACACTTCACTAAAGGAGTCGCCTAACACACCCTCAATTCTTTCCTTATTTTCCCATTGTCTTTATAAGACAATTTTTAATGAATTTAATTTATTAACTATTTTTAAATTTATAATTGATACATAATAACTGTACATATTTATGGGGTATAGTGTGATATTTCAATGCCTGTGTACATTGTATAATGATCAAATCTGCATAATTACCATATTTATCACTTTAAACATTTACCGTTTCTTTGTGATGATATCACTCGATAATGCCATTTTAATAATATTTTTAGCTTAGGGTTTTTGCTTTAGATTCCCCTGGGATACCTCCTTCTTATCAACAATCCTGAAAATAATTAACACAGTATAAATACGATATTAAAACATACACGAGAGCAAATCAAATGCTTTTTAAAGATTGCTGTTGTGATGTATCGAGATACAGAAAACTGGTTTCTTCAGACTATTTTGCTGTGTAGGAGGCAACTCTGGGTCCCAGTTATCCTGATACGCCTGCGTGCATAAAGCATGTGATTTTACAGGCAGATGTGCTTGCTGCTTATAGATCTGCTACAGGACAGGGTCCACAAGCACAGAAATTCTGGTAAACTGTATCGTATCAGTTCCCATCTAACAACATTAAGGTGCATTTAAATCACGTACACCACATTACTGAGTTTATTTCTGACGGGTAGAACTCCTGTTTCAACTGGGTGTTAATCAGAATTGAATCTCCTCACAGCTTTACATCTCTGAAGACAGGGCAGGGAGGCTTTCCCACCCACTAGCTTCTGACTCTACGTTTCGGTTTCTCCACTGCCACACACCGTCGGTGCTGGGCACCAGAGGACACATTCCTAGTGTGATTCAACTTCTGGCCTGGTACCTTTGGGTGGTGACACGAACGCTCTCTCGGCTCAGGCTGCTACAGCAAGTTGTCATCAACTCGGAGCTCAGACGACAGACACTCAGTTCTCACAGGTGCGGAGACCGGGGAGGGCAAGATCAAGGCGCCTGCAGATGCTGGACGCGGCGAGGGCCACTTCCCTTGCAGACGGCCAACCGCCTTCTCAGTCTCGCGGGCCAGAGAGGGCCGGAGAGAGGGCGCCTGAGTGTCTCTTCTCAGAAGGGCACTGACCCCATTCAGGAGGCCCCACCCTCATGGCCTAATCACCCCTCAAAGGCCCCGCTGGGGTTTAGGGTTTCAACACAGGACTTTGGGGGACACGCACGTTCAGTCCATGACAAACCTGGCGTGAGCCAGCAGAGGGGATGGGAGGCAGATGCCTGGGGACCCTTCCTGCCCGGCACATCCAGGGAAGACTTTATAGAGAAGAGACTCCACAAATGGACCCTGGGAAACTAACCCTAACTCACCTCTCCTTAGCCAGGTCCTCAAAATGCCCGCGACCCCCACCACGAAGGCAGTATGGCGGAGAGCAGGTTGGAATGGAAGGAAACAGCTGACTTAACCTTTTGTCATCACGATATGGTACTTTCACAGATTTTACAGAAACACGTTCCCACGTACACGTCTACTCGGGGCCCCCGAGGGCCTTGGAAGGGGCCAAGCGAGGGAAGTCCCGTAAGCTCCACCTGCTTCACGGCATGTCTGGAGGCCCTGTCACCACGGCTGATGTGGACGCCGGCGAGGGAGAACCAGACCCCTCTGGCCGCGGTGCTGGAGCCTGGGACCCCCAGGGATCACGTGCACAGAGAGCTGTGACCGCGGCGCCCCGCCCCCGCTGCTAACGGGCGTTTCCTCAGCGCCCTGCAGCGACGGTCCTGTCCCCGCGCAGTTTCCCTTGCTAGGGAGCCGCATCTGGGTGCTTTGGGAATGACTTATGAGACATTTTGCTGCACGGCGAAGATACACTACTATGTGTCTGTGCGTGTACAGGGGCGGGTGGGGCTGGACACGGCAGGGCCATTTTCCCAGCGCGAAGGCAGGATCGAAGATCGGCCCAGGGACTTGGCCGTGTGGGTCCTCCTTCTCCCTGCCTGCCCATGGCACCCTGAACTCGTGGGGCCACCTGCGTTGCCTGAGGACACAGGGGTTCCAAGAAGTAGGTGATTTCCTCTAGTCTGCTGCCCTTCATGGAACGGCTGCGGCAGGCAGGCGCAAGCTTCGTCGCAGCGGAGCTCTCAGAGGCAGGGGAAGGAGAGCCCCGATGCCCAGGCCACGCTTCTGAATGTCCCACTGATCAAGCAAGTTGATGACACAGCCCAGAGTTAGAGGGTAAGGGGACATCACAGGGCAAGGACACTCAGAGGCATGATTCCCTGGGGGCCGTGACTGGGACAGTCTTTCCTAGAAGTGCTACCAGAGAGAAGAGGTCATTAGAGCCATCTCTGTAGTCAGAGGCAGACCAGGGCAGATCACGTGGTGGCCCTGCCGAGAAGGCGTTCGGCGGCAGACAGGACTCACGGTGCTGACGGTGAGGCATCGCTGGACACCCGCTGGGACCTGGACTCAGCGTCCCCGGGCTGCAGCGGAGCCAGGACCGCTCCGGGAAGGAGGACTGTGGGATCAACTTCTATGTCTAGGCAGCATTTCAACCAGTGCCAGAAAAGGTCAAGGTGGGGAAGCAGACAGAGCCCCCTTTGGACAGCCCGGGGCCGTGAGTGGGGAGGGGAGCTGAGGGCCACGACCGGGACACGGAGGAAGAGGGCTGGTGGTGCTGAGTCAGCCCTGGGAGCCCGCCAGATTTGGGGGCGCGTGTACTGCTGGGAGCAGGACACTGGGCCGCACCTGCCGTGGGGCTGTGTGGAGAGGAATCGGCCCGAAAGCGGCACCGAGCAGCCTGGAGGTGCCAGTTCCCTCGTCGGGGGAGGAGGGCGGCCCACAGCCAGTGCCCAACAAGAGGATGTCTGCCTTCGGGCCTGTTATGAAGACCCAAAGGGAGTTGGGGCCGCGCTCGCTGCAGCTGCCGTGCGGAGGTTCAGGACAGGCGCAACTGCACTTACCATGGCCAAGGCAGGACGGCCCGGGAGGAGTTCCGTGTCTCAGCCCGCTCCTGGGCTCCGGCCTGACCCTCCACCGTGGCGAGTCCCTTCGACCCTCTGGCCTCAGTTCCCTTCTCAGGAAAGTGGGGGCTGCCTATTTAACAGCACCGAGTAGCCTCAAACCTCACAGCAGTGATGACCAGGGACCGTCAGCGTTACAGGGTTGCCTAGAATAGTGGGTGCAGGAAGCAAACAGCTTGTTCGTTAGTTTTACTAATTTTGAACAAACCAGTTACAAACAGTACATTTAGATAAGTTATAAATGAAGACACATGCACTGAGAGCACATGGTCCATAAATCATTGGTAAGAATACATCACTAGCTGGGCGCGGTGGCTCACGCCTGTAATCCCAGCACTCTAGAGGCCAAGGCGGGAGGATCACTTGAGGCCAGGAGTTCGAGACCAGCCTGAGTAAGAGCAAGACCCCATCTCTACAAAAAAAAAAAAAATAATAATGATACTTTAGCTGGCATGGTGGCGCAAGCCTGTAGTCCCAGCTATTTGGGAGGCCAAGGCGGGAGGATTGCCGGAGGCTAAGGGTCAGAGATCCCAGTGAGCTATGATGACGCCACGGCGCTCTAGCCTGGGCAACAGAGCGAGACCCTGTCTCAAAAAAACAAACCCCCAAACCAAAAAACCTCCCTCAACCACTGGTCTAGGGGGTAAGAGGGAAGAGATGTGAGGGTTTTGTCTGAAGGTCCCCAAGCTGCGCCCGGCAGAGGAAGCGACACACAGGACTCATCTGTGGGATGAGCACGCCAGCCCTCACCCAGCGTCCACGCCACACTGGGCACTGTATCGGTTAAGCTTTCACGAGGAAACAGGCCCGGAGAGGTTGCGAGTGGCTGAGAACACAAAGGGTTTCAGGGCAGCGCGAGGGCTCGCGTCAGCGCCGAGCGCCGGGACAGGCGGCTGCAGGTGCCTCCGGCCTGGCTTGGGCACTCACTGGCGCAGGGCTTGGGGAAGACACGTTTCTCTTCTGTAGGTCTTGGTTCCCTCTTCAGAGGTTGCCAGAACGATTAAATAACATCACGACACGCGGTCCTTAGGGACAAGGCCTCCAGTAAGTCAAGCAATTATTACTACACATCACGAATAATTTGCTACACGCAATTATCCACGGTTTTAGATAGACTTGTCAAATTTATTCAGTTAACGGCAGTGAGCCACAATCGTTCAAAGTAACTGTTCTGCAAAACGTCTTCGCAAGAGGACCGTGAGGCCCCTCCTTGCTTCTCCTTGGGACTGAACATTGGCAAACAAAGGTCAGGTGACACTGGCTGCTCTTGGAGAACAGAATGCTCGGCGTGCCCTGGCCCGAGGCAGGGGTGTCTGAGGCACACTGACGCTGGAGACGCACGTGGAAGGACCGGCCTGTGTCGTGTCCCCAGGGCCGGACGTACTGCAGGCCCTGCGTGTCCCCAGTCTGCAGTGCATTCTTGCCTATGTCTTTTCAGCAGTCATGAACACTTGCCAGCCGTCTGCTATGGGTAGGACAGCAGGTTGGTGCATAAGTCACCAAACAACCACTGGACATTGTAACCCCCTCCACTGGACGATGAGCAGACAGAGCCCCGCCCTGACTGCAAAGGCACCGGTTCATCCCGTGCAACCGCAGGGTCTGCTGGCTCACCCCTCACTCTGGTGAGCTGTGGCTCCTCCAACTGTCACCTCCTCCCGGACACCTTCGCCAAGACTCCCACTTCCCATGTAGTTCTGCGCAGCACTCTCTGCCCGGGTCTCAGCTCGCAGGGCCAGAACACTGATCACCTGCTCACACCTGTTAGCAGCCAACTTTCCAGCTGGGGGACAGGGGTGGGAAGAAGAGGAGGGTGACGGGTGATGGGTGGGAGGACAAGGACCTGAAAACCGGAATCCAGAATTCAACTCACTACAAAACCTACAGTCACCAGATCTTCAGTTTGCATTTGTTTCTTTTCCCAGCCCTTCGGCGACTAATACCTAAATAGCAGATAGCAGCTCCATAAACAAGAAAATGCCGAGAAACCCCAAACCTCAGCTAATCCCTCTCGGACACCCAGGAATTGGCCACTGTGAACCCCCTTCCTGGGAGCCTGTCATAAGCCATGATGGCGCCTCCATCCTTGAGCACAGGGCCCGGGGGCATCTGCTTTTCCTCCTCTCTGTCCCCGCTCTCCCCATTCCTATGGCGAGCATTTATGTGCCTGTTTCCAGCACTGGGAAACAAGGTGAACTCAGCAGTACAGACCTCAAGGAACACACGGTCCAGTGGGCCGAAGAGCTTATAATACACCTCAGATCGAAATGTTCGGCCATCCCAGCGTCAAGAAGGGTGTGGGGCAACAAGTGGCCTCGTTCACGGTGGCTGGAAGGAGAAATTGGGACTGCACTGTGGAGCGCAGCTGAGTGGGACGGATCAGATGTAAGAGTGAGGCCGGGCGTCGTGGCTTGCACCTGGCACGCCAGTTTAGGAGGCTGAAGTGGGAGGATCGCTTGAGCTCAGGAGTTTGAGACCAACTTGGGCAACATAGAGAGACCCTGTCGGTACAGAAAGTAAGAAAAATTAGCCGGGTGTAGTGGCACAAGCCTGTAGTCACAGCTGCTTGGGGGCTGAGGCAGGAGGATCGGGTGAGCCCAGGAGTTCAAGGCTGCAGTGAGCTAGGCTGGATGACACCACTGCACTCCAGCCTGGGCGACAAGAGTTAGACCCTGTCTCTAAACAATAAATAAATAAATGTAAAAAAATAAAGGTAAAAATGAACAGATCTCTGAATCCAGAAACTCTAATCCTGGATATTTATGCCACAACTACACTGGCATGTAAGCAAATGACTGGTTATTTCCAGTCTGCTGATATTACAAACACCTCAGTGCCTGTCAACTGAGGTTTCAGTAAGTCGTTATAGCCAAAAATAGAGTAACACGAAGCCAATGCAAAAGAATGAAGCAACTTCACGGAAAGACTAAGGTATTAATGCATCAAGAGAAAAAGGAACAGAAGAGCCTGCAGAGTATCCGGTGCTGACCGGCACGAGCGTGCACACGGGCGAGCTTCGCGGACGTGTCGGTCGGCTCTTGGAGGATGTCCGCGGCACCGTAGCAATGGCTGCCTGCAGAGAGAGCTGGTGGCTTGAGGACAGGGACGGGAAGCTTACTTTTCACTGCACCCCTATTGTACCAGGTACTTTGGTTACCTATTAAAAATAAAAATTTAAAAACACTCCTTTACTGTGCATACAAACGGGCCAGCGCACAGTGAGGTTTAAGTTGCACACACCCTGAGAATTACTGTCGCAGCTGAAGGTGGGGGAGAGGTTGGCGTCACAGAGACGCATGGGACATTAGGCTGAGCCTGGGTGGGCCAAGCAGAAGGGGAAAGGCCTGTCTCAGCAGGAGGAGGGTACTGTGGCTTTGAGGAAGAATGAAGGGCTGTGCATTTTTCTGAGACAGGTGAAGGACTTCCAGCAGGAGAGGTCCCCGGTTATGGCTGGGGAGTGGGGCAGGGGAGAGAAGGCCAGAGGAATGCGGGGGATTTGAGACAGGGGAGTTAGCAGGCCCTGGTACCAACTCAGGCGAGAGTTGGCAGGCGAGCTGGCGCGTGCCTGTAATCCTAGCACTCTGGGAGGCTGAGGCAGGAGGGTCGCTTGAGCCCAGGAGTTGGAGGTTGCTGTGAGCTAGGCTGACGCTACGGCACTCTAGCCCAGGCGACGGAGCAAGACTCTGCCTCAAAAAAAAAAAAAAAAAAAAAAAGGAGGGCTGGCACTGTCCCCGGCAGCAGCAGTGGAGAAGTGCAGAGCAGACGGTGCCAGCGTCTGGCATGGTGACCAGGTACGTAGCGGCGCCACCACGCAAGGAAGAGACGCAGGAGCTGGGAGGTACTGACGGACGCAGGAGTGCAGAGGTGAGCAGCCGCGGAGTTTCAGGGCTTCGGGGCTCTCAGTTTGAGAGCTGTCCGTCCGCAGGTGCTACGGGAAGCCCCAGCTAGGTGGTGGGATGGCCCCGAATCTGCTGAGAAGGCGGGCGGCCCGGCCACAGGACCACCTCGCACACCTCAGTTCCCAGTTTGCACCCGGCAGGGTCCTGGGGACAGGAAGCCCAGCACATGGGGGCCACAGGGAACGCAGGGAAGGGAACTGCCTCGAGCTGGTGTCCATGAGCAGTGCCCAGCTCCCCTCTGCAGGACCTGCATTTGCTGGGAGGCCAGAGAGGGAAGCCACAGAACCTGGGAGTTCCACATGGGTGCTGGCACTGCCTGTCCCGATGACATCAGCAGGTAGGTGGCCTCAAAATCTCACCCTTCAGCACAAGTTGCTGAGGCTTGGCCGGGCCTGGTGGGGAATACAGAAGTTCTCCCTCGGTGCTGTTCCTGCCTAGGTTCCACCAGAACATAGAGCCCGCGATGAGGCTTTGTGGGTATGTGGTTAGTCTGTGAAAGTCACCCCTGGAAACAGAAGTGGGAGACCAGGAAAAGTAAGACAGGGAAGGAAAATCGGTACTGCTGCGCTCTTGAGCTGGTCACCCCTGTGGGGGCCACTGAGGTGGAGCCCCTAGGAGCTGCCTCAGAATGGACTGTCGGAGGCAAGGGACCCCCGAATCACCCAGAAGCTGCCCCTGGGGACTGGACTCGCTCCTACTCCCAGGCTGTGCACCCGAGCTCCTGCCAACCCCCCGAGGTCCCCTACGTTACAGTGCCACCAGTCATACCTGCCTGAAGCTGGGGCTGCAGCAAGTGCCAAGATTACAGGAGATGAGGCACAAGAGGTGAGCTCGTACACACCTGTACGCAGGTGCCTTTCCCCTCAGTCTGGAGGAAGGGGGCCTGGACCTGGGGTCTTCATACGTCCTGCATTTTGGGACCCGACATGTCTCCTATCCCTTCCTAATCTGTGCCCGTGCACACACTGGTCCAGGCAGCCTTTGAAAGGGCCTTTCCCTCGACACCCCCGTGACTTCCTCCTCTGCCCCGCCCTAGCAATCACCTGAACTTATTCTACACCGATAAAGGCCAAGTCTGAACAGCCCCCTTTCAGTGCCCCTCCCACTGGGCGTCCGGTGGCATTTTTCTTTCTTCCTTCAGACAGCGTCTCACTCTGTCACCCTGGGTAGAGAGCAATGGCGTCATCATAGCAGTGGCATCATAGCTCAGTGCAACCTCCAACTAACTCCTGGGCTTGAATGATCCTCCTGCCTGAGCCTCCCGAGTAGCTGGGACTACAGGTGTGTGCCATCACACCTGGCTAGTTTTTTCTATTTTCAGTAGAGACGGGGTCTCACTCTTGCTCAGGCTGGTCTCAAACTCCTGACCTTAAGTGATCTTCTGGCCTCAGTCTCCCAGAGTGCTAGGATTACAGGCGTGAGCCACCGCACCTGGCTAGTTTTTTCTATTTTTTGTAGAGACTGGGTCTTGCCCTTGCTGACTGGTCTCGAACTCCTGAACTCAAGCGACTCTGCCGCCTTGGACTCCCAGAGGGCTGGGATTACAGGTGTGAGCCACCGCGCCCGGCCTCTGGTAGCATCTTGATAGTGGGCCACCTCCTCAGCCCGGTCACCCCCCTTCATTAGCATCCCTCCACCTCTGGGCAGGAAAAGCCCAGGCTCTGCCCTTAGGGATTGTTCCCTCTAGTTCTACATGAGTCACTTCCACAAATCACGAATCACTTCCTCTCCTAGGCGCCCCCTCAGGTCTCATCTGAGGAGACTACCTTCCCTTGAGGATTAGCTCTGAGGACAGACACTCTCTACAGACCCACAGCCGAGCTCCTGCTCCCAGACACTCCCCCAGCACTTGCTACGCCCTCTGCGGGGCTGACTGCCGTCACCCGGAGCACGTGTCCAGTTTTCTCCACCAGGTCACCCAGGCTGACAAGGGCAGACCTGCCGCGTCTACAACCCTGCTATGTCACGCAGAGCCAGAGCAGAGGGGCCCCATCTGCCTATTTCAAATTCTGTTTGAGACAATGCTGGATTTAGAAGTTAGATTTCTGTAGTCGTTATCTGACCAAATGCTACCTTCCAGCTGAAAAAGGGAAGACCACAGAGCCTGTGACCTCTGCCAGTGGACGCTAACCGTGCCCCTCCTGCTGCTCAGGGAGCTGCTGCAACCAGCACGTGTCCGCTCTCAGCTGACCAGAGGCCACGATCCTCACTGCCACAGTGCAAGGCTGTGCAGAGGCCGCCCCCAGGGACGAGGTCAAAGCCTGGGCAAGATGAAGAAAGAAAAATTACCAACGGGGAAAAAAATTCCTCTTACTGAATCTCTACATTTACGCCCTCAACTATCACAAATTTTATGAACTCATACACCTCAATCTGATCCTAACTATAAGATTATCTTCATAAAAAAGAATAGACGTTTAGGTAGAGCAAAAGCAATCCTGGCTGTCTCTTTCCACAGGGCCTAGTTCTGGGGAAACTATACACTCAGAAATCCCGAGGCCCACTCGAGATGGAGGGAACCCGGCTGTGGGTGAGGGTGGGGTGGGCTTTGATGGACGGCAGGGTGCAGAAAATGGTTTTGTTTCATATTTTATTACAGCAATGGCTTGAAAATTTTTATTTAACTTCAGCAAATATTGGAAATAGAAAAATGAATTCTGCAGAATTTCACAAATAAATTTTCCAATTTCCACTAACAAATGTTATCATTCAATGGCTAAGCGGTTATAATGCTATGGACATTCACCACAATGAATGTGCTGAAATAGAAAACAGGCAAAGAGAGACAATAAAATATTACTTACAACAGCATTATTACAACATATTTCCTTTAAAATTCCAACGTGGATTTTATCACTTCAAAAGATATACAGCATTTCCATTATATTTCCAAACTTAACCTTATACATCTTTTAAAATCTTGAAAAATTTTTTAGCAATCTAAAAAGCACTTAGCAAAGTCGAGAAG
The DNA here is from genome assembly GCA_004363605.1 of Indri indri. NCBI lineage: Eukaryota > Metazoa > Chordata > Mammalia > Primates > Indriidae > Indri > Indri indri. The sequence continues at coordinate 61,808 of RJWJ010003300.1, forward strand.
TCTACGTAATGGAACAGTACCCACCCCAGTATAAACTTTCATCTTAGGAGAAGGTGGCTGTAAACACTCATGATTACACAACATGCATAGGCTACGCTGACCTTCCTCTTCCGAACGGCGACGTCGCTGCAATTGTGCTTTACTACAATTAGGAAACGCTGCAGAGATCCAGGGAGTGGCAGAAACAGCATTGCACAAGATCACTAGACTGTGATGACCTAACTACCTTGAGTCAATTTGAGGCAAAGTTTCACTGATGATGAAGCCTGAATCCCGGGTCATTAGCTGTGGAGACAGGCCAGACGAGAGAGCCAAGCAGGCTCTCACCTGAGCCGGCTCCGTCTTTGCATTACTCACCCAGAAGCGGGGATCAGTTAGTGTAATGCACTGTTTGGCTTATTTTTGGTGTGCGATTATACCAATAGTACATCTGATATTCAGAAAGACAAAAATAGGGTATAGTTAAAATTTAAAGTGACAATGAGCACACTTAGAGTGGTGTGTGATATTTGAGGAAACTTTATATATCAACAGAAAACAGCTTAATTAGTCCACCACAGTAAGCTTTTAAAACCCAACTACTTTTTTAATTTTGTTTTTTGATTAGAGGTCTGTGAGCATCAAAGGGTCTTACAGGCTAAAAACTATCAAAAACCATTTTGAGGAAGCAGTGTCTTTTTTTTTTTTTTTGAGATAGAATCTCACTCTGTTGCCCGGGCTAGAGTGCCGTGGCGTCAGCCTAGCTCACAGCAACCTCAAACTCCTGGGCTCAAGCGATCCTCCTGCCTCAGCCTCCCGAGTAGCTGGGACTACAGGCATGCGCCACCATGCCCGGCTAATTTTTTCTATATATTTTTAGTTGTCCGATTAATCTCTTTCTATTTTTAGTAGAGACGGGGGTCTCGCTCTTGCTCAGGCTGGTTTCGAACTCCTGAGCTCAAACAATCTGCCCGCCTCGGCCTCCCAGAGTGCTAGGATTACAGGCGTGAGCCACCACGCCCGGCCAGGGAGCAGTGTCTTGACAAATACTCTATACCAAGACAATGCAGTGAGTGTGTTACACTAACCTCTGGCTCCTGCCAAGACCTGCGCAGACTGTGTGCCACTACTATCTAACCAGCTCAACTGAGGCATGGTTACTTCCTGGTTAAAAGAGCTATATTACAGAATTGATCACTGTTGCAGACCAGTCAACACAATATTCAAGTAACAGGGTGTTTAAATGGATAAGTGAAAAAAAATTTTACCTAACACTTTACACATCTACGTAAAATTAAATAGAACAAACTTTTAATGCATATGCAATACCATTTATATCTTTTAGGATTTCTAAACTAAAAGTTAAACTATCATTTGCGTCAATGATACTATATTTTGCACAATAACTTATACTTAGGAGAAATTTTCCACAAAAATATATATAATTATGACATTCACATTGATAATTTTTAAGAAGACAAAGCTTACGTGAACATTCCATCTGAAGCAGTCATCACATCCCAAGCACTATCTGCCAATGCACCTAATTCTTGATATGTTAAAGAGTCTTCACATAAATAAGACCAAACCGCTTAGCTTTTAAAGCCAAGTGATTTCCCGCATTTACATCATTGCAAAGACGGTGCAATGAAGAAAAGTGTAAAACACAGTGCTATCCTATGCATGAAACTACAACAAAGGCAGTCAGGCAAAGACAACTACCCTTTTTTCCCTCTGTCAAATGAAAGTGACATGCTCCTTCCCCCTGGGGAGAAAGCCGAACTCAGCTGCTGTGATCCCAAGTGCACCAGCATGGTGACTCCTCCGGCTGGAGCCCGTCATCCAGCGCCGGAGCCCCATGAGGGGACAGTGCGGAAAACAGATGACCGCTTGGCACTGCTCACCGCTGTGCCTCGCTGTGTAAGAATTAGCATCAAGCTTCCAAGCAGTGCCAGGAGGGATCAATTCTTCAGGAAAACAGCCTGGGTGGGAAGAGAGAAACACATCTCCAGGCGGAGCGAGAAACCCACTGCCGCCATGGCCTACTGCTTCTGTTAACGGGAAGGGGGTGGGGAGGGAAGCAAGGAGAACCCAAAGCTTCAGTCTGTGTGCCTTAGTGTCCCCTTCAGTGACGTGCAAAACGTAGGTGACTCCTTCCTACGTTCTTCCTGCCACCCTTTGATCATCTAACAGGCTACGGTAACAGAAGCCCCTGTTTCCTTACTAGTGTTTCTGTGCCACCCTGTCCCCAGGCAGGAGCAGCACCTGGGGCCTCCTCTGACACCGTCCTTCACAGGCTTTGACTTGACTGACAGACACCTGGCGTAGGGACAGGATGATAAAAGTAGGGAAAGTCCCTTTCGAATGACCTCTCTCCAGACTTCTAAAAAAGAATGTACAATTTCAAGAAACCTAGGTTTCTAGCTGATCCTCTTTCTAAGAGAAAATCAGCTGACTTAAAAAAAAAGGCAAGGTGCTTGGGAGTCAAAACACATCAAATTTTAATTGCATATTTTAAATTCTTAAGAATTCTGGTTATGCCTTAAAGCATCGGCATTTTTTTTTCTTTTTGGTATTGAAAGCAGAAAAAAATATTTAAATGATGCAAACAGCAACAACAAAAGCTACTTGAACGTATGTAGTGCAGTGTGAGCTGGCCGTGGGGAGCAGGGCGCGCTAGAATGCAGTCTGACAGGTGCTCCTCAGCCCCCTGCAGGCCCACGGTCTGGTAGAACAAAAATGATTCTGGAAGTCTCAAAACGTGTCTTAGAAAAATTTACTTGTTCCCAGTCCAACCAAAAGGCATTACATACTGCTTTGTAGATTGTTTCTTTTTATCTTGGTCTCACTAGAACAATGCGTTGATCACTTCTCTGTCCTGTACTCTGATATTAAGAGAGGGGAAGGTGTTTGTGTGGTCATATCAGTACGTGAAGGACACAAACGCACATGTGGTGGCGTGCCATCTCAAAGGCCAGACATAGCAAGAGAATGGGGAACGATGTGCCACTTTTACAAAACCATCACCAGCTATTCTAATATCCGTTACTGAGCTAACCTGACATTTAAAATCTGCACTGTCAGAATCTGCAGCAAGCTCTCCCGTCTCCTAATCTCAGTGATGTCATCTTTGGCTAGCAATAAACTTTGAAGTAGTAAGACACCAAAACAGAAAAAGGGTTGATAACATGGTTGCCAAAAGGAGAAGGCACCAATTCCAAATGTACAAGCACCAGGTACAGTGATATGGACTGAATCTCTTGGAGCTGGGTGGTGGTGGGGGTGGGGGGGCCTGTCGGGTGGGATCAGGAAAAGAAGGGGTGGCACCCACCCCAGGATCACAATGTTGAAAGCTGAAGGCAGAAAAGCGTTGAGGTCCACATTCCCTTTAAGCTACAGTGTCCAAGGACAGTTGCTGTGAATGAGATTTTTACTATAATACTTGGGAAGGGAGAAGGGAGAGGTTTAAAATAAGCCAACTCAATTTCTAAACCATAATTAGACCCTACGTTTAGGAACATGTGACTTGCAGCAAGATGCCTGGCACGATAGGGGTTACCATACAGTCTGCCAATATGGTGTGGCTTCCAAAGAAGCATGATCTCACTTAGGTGGTTGTCTCAGAAAAGAACAAGAGAAACTTTCTAGAGGGCCAACAGGGTCGCAGTTACTCTGAGAATTACGCACAAAGTAGAAATTGCAGGCCATGCAGGAGCAGAGTGGTGCCTTCTGAGTAGACTCCCTGTTCCGAAGCTGTCGACGGGGAGGAGCTGGCATTGCTGGGCCCTGAGGGCTCCGACGGGAGGCGGCTCCTGGAGTCACAGGCGATGTGCAGGCCGGGAGGTTCCCGAGCACTTAGGCGGGGAGAAAGTGAGAGGTGCAACGGAGCTCACCGGGAAGTGGTGCCAAAATGGAGGGACGAGCAAAGAATTAAGGCAGGTGTAGCACAGGACTGAAGTGTATGCCTTTTTTGGTAATAGCTGCTTGTCCACAAAGATGTGATGCAGATGGCTAGGTGATGTCTCGGAATACCTGATATCCTGGATAACACAGTAGTCCATACCAAGTGTTCGAAGCTACCAGTTTCTCATGAGGCAGATGCGTATCTGACATCGAGAACAGAAGCAGCCTGAGGGAAACAGAAGAAAAAAGCATGAAGAGCAGGTTACCAACACAAACCCCTGATTCCAGGGAGCTGAAGGAGGGAGGGGGCAGCCACCAGACTTGTGCAGCAAACGCAGTGGGCTGCAAACACACGTGCTCCTACGGGCGGGGTAAGAGTGTGGCCTCTACAGCCAGATGTCTTGGGCTCAAATCCTGGCCTGGCCACATTTTAATGATGTTAACTCAGACAAGTTATCATTCTCTTTGAGCTTCAGTTTCCTCATCTGTGGAATGGACATAATAATGATGCCTACACACCACAGGAGTAAATAAAAACAACTGAGAAGGGCACGGGAGCACCGGGCTCGGCGCCCAGTGCACTCAGGCGTGGCAGGAGCGTGACTGCTCTCGCCAGCTCAGGAGCTGCAGCGCCCAGCCCACCCGCCACAGCCACAGGTTTCTACTGGGACACAGGAACACACAAGATCACAGGATTTTCCTTAAAAGCTACAAGGCATCTCCTAACCCCCCTCTCCCATTTTTCAAAACTGACTCCCACACCCACGCCTGTTCCGCGGCATCTCACGGCTTGCTGCTACCTCCCAGCGCCTTCCTGCGGAGGAAACTGGGCCGTGCGGCCAAGCCTGTACATAGCTGCTCCTTCCACTGAAAGCGCAATTTACAAGAGCTGTTCTTAGTTAAGGAAGGACATCTCTCCTCACTGGTAATATACTCAATTATTTCATAATTTTAGGTGGGACTATCTCTAACCCTGTCGTTTTTGGCACAAGCCCTTTCCTCACTACAAGGTTGGATGTGACACCCCTCAGTGAACAAATCCAGATGTAAAGTGACTGGCACTGAACTCTTCCCTCTGCCCAGCCCCACGCTCATCTGCTCTGGGAGAGGGAGCAGAGAGGAGGGGGTGGGACAGGACAGATGGGGAAATGGCCAGCAAGCCTGGCACAGGGAGCAGGGAGGCAGGCTGCAGATGGTCTCTGCAGCCCGAGTAATCTTCCTGCCTAATCTCAGCTGACTGGGCAGATGAGGTCAGTGCTGCCACTCTGGAAATCACCAGAATGTCAGCCACCATCTTAGAAGTTCCTGCCAGCCACAGAATCGTCCTCATCAACATTTGGGGCCAGTCAGCCCCGAATAGCACCCAAGGCTGGATGATGTGGACAGCAGGGACAGGCTGCAGGCGCTCCTGGCTGGCTGTGCAGACTCACCCAGTAAGTTCAGGGGCCTCACGGTGACATGACGACACGTTATACGACTGAGCTTTACTGACACTCCTCAAGGCACTTCCAACCTACCGTTTCATGACAGATTTTACTGTATTGATAATGTGGAATATTTTGTGATTGGAGGAAACCAGGAAGGAATAAAGAATTTGCCAAGAAACTAAAATGTGAATAATATACAGTGACCTGGAATTGACTGGAGTCAACACACTTGCATCACGGGATTTACAGGTAAAAGAGAAGTTACTGATACAGCTGAAACCTAAAAGTATTTCTACGGCTGAGAAAAGTCACCGCTTCAGACACTGCCCAGAACACCGGGCGTGAAGCTGGCAGGGTGGAGGTGGTCCTGCGCCACACTCACCTCGTCTTCCTCTTCAGGCATCTTCACGGAACTGTCTGGGGACTTCACAGGTTTCTGGTGACTGGGCCCGTTGGTCTCCTCTTTACCGTGCTCTGCCTCCCACTCTTGTAAGACTTCATCTATGTTGAAGCGGCGTCGATAATTTACAAAAAAGTTTTTCACTTGTACTACTGATTTGTTCCCAATCACATCTGAGATTGCCTGAAAATCTCGGCCGTATTTCCTGATGGCTACGGATGTAAGAAAGCATTTTTTTTTTTTCAATAAAAGAGAAAAACAATTTTTAAAAATGACAACTGAGACTTATTTCTTTATCCAGATAAGAAAATATATAAAGCCTTAACAGCAGGCACTAATTTAGCATATTATAAAAGAATGGGAAAAGGTGGTAGGTAGTCAGCTCTAGGTATATTCTGCAGGTGACTGTTCAGAGAAGTTTGGCAAGACCCTGCCATTTAGAAATGTCTTCCCGGCACGTGTCACATAACTGCTGGCGTCGCCCGACAACTCCCCATGTGCTGGGCATTCTGCATTCGTCTTTGTAGAATTCAGTTCCAACACCTCCAACCTTAACATCACACCAATATGCTTCTTTTTGACTATTCAGAGGTCACAAGTAACTGCTATTAATAAAGTGAAATACACCTTTTGAAAACTGAGGCTTCCAAGTTAATTTTGAGAACTTGTGAGAGACAGGAAAGAAAAGTCAAGTCCAAGAGGATGCAGTGACTTGGCTGAAACGACAGCCCAAAGGAGAATACGGCCTCCTCCGAGAATTTGCTCTACATGGACGAGGTGCTACGAGCAGGGGGACGTCACTGTCCCTGTAACCTACCGCTGCCCTAAGCTCTCTGTAGGGAGAACTTCCCCTACCTTGCACGGCGAGGAGCTGCTCTTCTGTGGTCCAACGTGCGTTACATTTCTGAATGACCTGGATATGTAAAATGAGTCATTTTAGCACATTACATTTAGAGGTGAGTATATCCTTATTAAGGTTTAATCAACCTTTCTTTTTCTCACCTAAGAATTTTAACGTCAATTAGGTTTATAAAATTATGTCCATATACCCTTCGTTCTAAGAGATATATCAGGCCGGGCGCGGTGGCTCACGCCTGTAATCCTAGCACTCTGGGAGGCCAAGGTGGGCAGATCGTCCTGAGCTCAGGAGCTCGAGACCAGCCTGAGCGAGAGCGAGACCCCATCTCTACCAAAAAAATAGAAAGAAATTAATTGGACAGCTAAAAATATATATAGAAAAAATTAGCTGGGCATGGTGGTGCATGCCTGTAGTCCCAGCTACTCGGGAGGCTGAGACAGTGGGATTGCTCGAGCCCAGGAGTTTGAGGTTGCTGTGAGCTAGGCTGACGCCACGGCACTAGCCCCAGGCAAGAGAGTGAGACTCTGTCTCAAAAAAGACAAAAAAAAAAAGAGATACATCACACAGATATTAAATTCTTAAACACGTAAAACTTGGGTATGACTTCTGAGATGATGTCAACATAATCTTACCTCGGGAAGTCGATACGGCTCTATTCCACCATCAAGTTTTTCTTTGAGAGCACTGTTCGTCTGTTTGATATTCTGAATCTAGGGGGGAAAATGATTTTCATTTAAAAATGATGACTTTTATAAAGTTATGAAAAGAAAATGGAGCTAAAAAAACTAAAGAAACAAAAAAACCAAGAGCAAAGAAGTTTCTAACCTCTACTGCAACCAGAATTTGAAGTCCCTACAGTATTCCTGGAGAGCACCTAACTAGATTCCTTAATTTGCTTGCTCAGAGCAACAGATAAGGGACAACCAAGGAGAGGATGGTGGCATAAAGAATCCTGAGTGAGTATATAACCCTGATCCTCTAGTTTCTAGTAGGAACCTGCGCAGCAAAACACTCATCTAGCCTCTGCCACAACCGACAGAGGAGATGAAATGCCTGGGCTTCCCACGCCGCAGAATCGAGCTCGAGGGACGGAGCAGCCCCAGGCAGGCTGGAGAGGCACAGGCTTCACAGCAGAGCTGCAGGCACAGCCCAGTGCCTGGGGCACGGTGCCATCCAGGCCCAGTGCTGACTCTACACAGGGCCAGAGTGCACGAGGGCAGATTTCTTTGATGGGGGGAGAAACGGAAGGAAAATGTCAGCTAGTTTTTCATGAGCCTAACTTTGATCATCTAGAACTTCATTTTCTTATAAATTAGCTCTTAGCACATTATTGCTTTGGCCCAGTGTACCTAATCTTTCACTGCCCTTGCCCAGTCAAAAGAGACACAAACAATACCAACCCAGCAACTGAGCCGGAGCTGCTCTTTCATATTCCCAGGGCTCCTGAACGCAGCAGGTCCTCCCAGTATGCCCTGTGCCCTGACCTCGAAGGAGAGGAACGTGACTGCAGTCGAGCACTAGGAAAACTCTAGCGTCTTTCGTCTTTGAATAATCACAAACAAAGAAGAAACCAAGGGCAAGAATAGGCTGACTTTCCCAATAAAACACCAAAGACATCCATGAGTAGAAGATGCTCCCAAAAAAGAAGGAATCTTACTAGTAAATGAAGAAAAGGCAAATATTAGAGGTGGGAAGGAATAACAGAGCAGTGGAGACAGTGGAGGGCAGGGAAGGAGTGGCGACACTGTTGCATGGACACCTTCAATAACTCTACCTTCTTTTTAAAAGACTTTTCATACTTACACAAGTATTTGAAATTCCATTTTTACAAGTGCTTAGAGTTTACAGAATTGCAGTTTCACATGTCTTTTCCTCCTATGTTTTATTTTTCCTAAAAGGCTTAAAAAGGGAGGAGGATGTGCAGGAAAAACTTTCTGCACTGTGGGACCAGTGGCCAAGCAAACAGGACCAGCGCCCTACAGACCAGAATCTGACCCTGCTCACCATTAGTCGGCGCCTCAGAGTCCGCCAGAAAGAGCCCGCTCCAGACCCTTCTGCATTTACACCAAAACAAAAGACAGCTGCAAAGAAAATTTCAGGAAGTGTGCACAAAATTCACCCTACAATAAAAACCACAGATGGGGTTGATTTATTGAAATTTATTTTAATTTACTTTGTTGTGAAAAGGTACAAATCAGAAGAAAACAAATTTGTACTAGAACTTGGCCTTTTGCCTCACTGCACTCCTGAAAGCAAGATGGGTCACCAGCAGCTCTGCCGGAGCCACCCGTGACATGCTGGCCGGGCTCTCGCTCGTCGTGTCTGCTCGGAAATGCGGCCTTGCTACGTGCCGCCAGGGCTTCTGTCGGTGCAGACGACACCGGTTTCGTTATGTTGGACTAAGTGATCTTCCCGGAATGGATCATCTGAGGCATCCACTCAGTGAAAGAAACCACGCTAGCTCTTTGCATATAAAATAAAATTTAAAAAGAACAACAAAAAAAGGAACTTTACTTGCAATTAAGTTCCTGGGAAAGTGAAGCCAAGCTCTCAGACCAGCAGTATCCAAAAGGACTCTCTGTGATGATGGGAAAGTCTAAAGCTGTGCTGGCTCATATGGTCGCCACATGCTGCTATTAAGCCCTAGAAATGTAGCTTATGTGACTGAGGGATTGAATTTTTAATTTTTTCGATTGTAATTAATCTAAACGACCACATATGTGGCTGCTAGCTACTGTGCCAGACAGCACTGTTTTAGGCTCATGCTAGGGCTGTTCCAGTTACCAAAAAATGGTGAAATACTGTCCACTGAATTCTTCTTAGGGTATAAACTCAACTTAGAAAGTTCCAACAGGAAAAGTCAGGGCCTAGAATATCGCGTGGACCTCAGCACTCCAGTGGAATAGGCTGCTCTCTCCACTCTAGCTGGTTGCTCACAGGTGGTACAAACCTGGGTATATTTTGCATTGTGCTTAAGTAACAAACATTTAACAAGGAGACCAACATGTTTAGCAAATGCCTTTTCTGTCTAAAATCAATAAAGTAGCATAGAGATTAAATGCAAAACACCCACAAATTCTGAACCAAAAGTTAGCTCTAAATGCTCAGTAGCCTACAACTTTATTCCTGATGTATTTTCCACATCAGAAATATCTAGGTTTATTAATAAGAAAATGACAGGAAAGGAAGCAAGTGGCAGGAAGCCAGATAAGGAAGAGGATACGAAGGTAATCAGCATTTAAAGAAAAAACAAAACCAAAGACTAAAGCAAACCGCATGGCCTGGCACCCTATCTAGACTACCCAAACACAACTTTTTCCACTTTATTGTGTGATTAGTGATCGATTCCTCACCAATGTCAGACTATTTAATTCTCCACTCAGAGAAAGGCTGAATGCAGGAGTTCACTGGTGAATCTAACAGACATACCCAGCCCCCTTTCTATGCCTCTTCCACAGCGGCTGCCGCACCCCCGGAGCTGGCAGGAGCAGTACGCCAAGTTAGGGCAGGCAGAAGTCTGCTACGGAGTTTCTGGTCAGGCTCTTGGTTTTCCTGCTACAGGGGACAGACAGGTTAGCTCCGCCTCCGTCTCCTGGTCTTACTACGCTGAATGCAGATGCCACGGCTTCAAAATGGCTTCTGTAGCTTCCAACTGAGGCCGCAAGCGAGATGAAAAGCCAATAAGCAAAGAGTGGCAGAAGAGAAAATCTGAAAGCACCTGGGTCGCTCAGAGCATCACTGAACAAGTGAACTAATATCAGCAACCACTGACACTGTGACTTCTTGCTATTTGAAAAAAATAAATCCCTAACTGTTTAAGCAATTGTTAGTCAGGTTTCCTGTTATTTTCAGGTGACCGTATCCTTGATACGCCACTAAACATAGGGACATCCTGAACAAATGGCCCTTGTGGACTGACTGCCACTTTGAGTCTAGAAGAGTATTTGGTGGTGAACTTGCGATTCCACTGTGGCCCAAAAAGGCTGTGGAAAGCGAACAACCTCCTGCCTCCCTTGGTGAGACGAAGCCCCCTCTTGATAAGTATGAGCTATCTTCAGATTTTAAAAACTCCTGCTTTTGACCCTGCTCTGAAAACCAAAGAATCTTTTCTCTCTCACACTACAGAGTCAGTGACACCTCTGTGGAAGACGAAGGCCTTTTTTTCTTTCCTCAACATGTTAACATCAAACAGCAACCACTAGCAACTCATTCAGCAGAGGGAGATGAGAACGCAAAAAAGAGCTCACAGCCCTAATCAGAGAGAGTTCCTCCAATGCGAACAGAGCTTAAAATGCTCTCACACAGCAGCCCCGATATATTCTGTGAGATCAGACAGGCAAGGATTAACCTCCTCATTTGAAAAGAGGCCCAGAAAGATTAAGTGATTCTCCTAAGACTAGAGTTCAGCTGTGCCAGCAGCCAAGACACGAAGCCGGTCCTCTGATTCCAAGGGGCATGCTTGGTCCTGGTCTGTGCCACCTCCCTGAACAAGAAGGTAGACCCCACCCTTCTCATCTAATGAAATGACAGCTGGCCTCCCACTTAACCTTCCAACGGCATTGTCAAGATTAACAAATCAAAAGCAGCAAAAACCAATAATATATGTCAGTCCACGATTTGCTGATGGTTTTCCGGAACTGAATTCAAGGCGGGGGAATGAGAACGAACTAACGAAAAGTACGGTCCTAAGCTACGAGCTTGAATTTCCAGTTTAAATGTACTATGCAACCAGATTAAAATGATAAGCCATTTCTACACAGCAGGCACAGATAATTACAGAAGAGAATGTATAAAACGATATCCTTTCATTCCTAGCTTTGAAGGATAAATACATAAATAATAATACCCTTTATAAGGACACCAGAAAAAGTACCAATTACATAGGAATAACTAACTCTAACAACGGAGCTGTAAGTCCTATACCCCGAAAACAACAAAACATTGAGAGAAATTAAAGAACTATATAAGTGGAAGGGTATATCATATCATGTCCACTGATCAGAAGTATCAACAGACTCAAAATCTATTTTTATCTGGAGACATAATAAAATCCCAATCAAAATTCTGACAATTGTTTTTCCAGAAATTGATAAAGTAATTCTGAATTTTATATGGAAATACAAAGGCTGGGGATAACCAGGAGAATTTACACTACACCAGATACCTAAGTTTATAAAGTACGTACAACCAGGACAGCACGTATGTGTGAAGGCTGGACAAGCACCTCAGCCAGACCCACACACAGACACGGGATTAACACAAAGGTCCTGTGTGTTACAGTGTGAATAGTACTTGGTCACACAGATACCCACATGAAAAAAGCAATGACTATTAACCCTACACCTGACAACATGTACAGAAAAACATTTCTAGGTGTGCTGAAGATCAAATGTAAAAGGCAAACAACACTTCTATCTTCATGACCTTGGAAAAGGTTCTTAACAGAAGTCAAAAAAACCCACCAACCTGAGAAGACTGATAAACTAGACTACCTTAAAAGTAAGAATTTCTGTTCATCGAAACATACCACTGAGAGAGCGAAAAAAGCAAGCTAAAGAATAGGAAACATTTTTAATACAAATAGGTAGAAAACAACTCAGAACCTGAATGAAGAACACCTATAAACCAATAAGAAAACATACAATCCAATAGGAACAAAATGGACAAAACACTTCAAAAGACATCACAGAAGAGGACATCCAAATGGCCAACAAGTACATGAAAAGACAGGCAACCTCATCAGTCATCAGGGAATTGCAAAATAAAACAGTACAATGAGCTATCACCATAAACCCACCAGTAAGGCTATAATTTACAGACCACCAGAATGCTGGCAACCATGCAGAGCAATGGATCTCCACTGGGGGCAATTCTGCCTCTGGGGGGTAATTTGGCAACACCTGGGGACATTCCTGTTGTCACAATTGGTAGGGGAGGATGCTGCCAGCAAGCAGTGGGTGCAGGCCAGGCACGATGCTAACCATCTCACAACGCTCAGGACACCCTAAAATGTCAATAGTGCTGCAGCTGGGAAACGCGGACGTGGTGTAACCCAAACTCAAACTGACAGGACCACCTTGGAAAACGTTTAGAATGCTGGACATAAATGCCCTCAAGAGCAGCAATTCTACTCATGCGGATACACAGAGATGTGCCCAACAGAGATGCACACACAATGCATCAAGAGTCATACAAAACAATGATCACAGCAGTATTATTTGTAATGGCCAAAAATGGGAAACAAGCCAAATGTCTGCGATTAGTGATATGGATAATCTGTAGGATATTTGTACAGCAATGAGAAAGAACAGAATCACAACAACGGCTCTGCACCACACAGATGGCTCTCATGTTGAAAGAAAGCCAGACATAAAAGAAGCAATACCACACGATTTTTGTTTAAATAAATACCAAAAAGGGGCTGGGTATGATGGCTCATGCCCATAATCACAGCATTTTGGGAGGCTTAGGTGGGAGGATAGCTTGAGGCCAGGAGTTCGAGACCAGCCTGGTCAACACAGTGAGACCCCATTTCTACATAAAAAAACAAAAAACCCAACAAACAGAAAATAAAATGGACAAAAAGAATTAGTGGTTTTAAAAATCAGAATAGTGGCCATCTACCAGGAGAAGGCAGGTATGAATGATGGAGCATGAATGGCGCTCCTGAGGCAATGCTGCATTTCTTGAGGGCAGAAGTGACTAGTAGGGAAAATGAGTGGAGCTTTGAAGGCAACATTCCATTTCCTGATTCAGAGACAGGTTACTTGGGTGTGTTAATGTTGTAAAAAATCACTGCCCACCCCCCATGTATGCTTCTCAACTTATATAATATTAATATTTCAATTTTTAAGTTCCTTAAAAAAAAAATCAATGGGTTACTACCCACGATCTTCTGTCTAATTTTATGGAAATGAAATGCCCCTTTGAGATTTGCAGAAGGAGAACATGCATGTGTGAAAAACAGAAACACCTCTAAAGTGCCAGTTAACTCTTAGCCAGGACTGGGCTTATGGGTACCTGTCGTTTGATTGAAACCAACTCCATGTCTAGTTGTCTCAGCACCGTGGTAGCAGCAGTGGCATTGGCAGAAACGGCCTCTACATCTTCTTGAGAAAGAAACATTCCTTTTGGGGGTTTCCTTTTTGCTCTATTTTTAGCTTGTGTGCTATGTTTTTCTTTTTTGACCTGAGGAACTGTCTCAGTAGGGGGCACCTGCATGATATACATATTTGATAAATGAAACTCAAAAATAAAAATGTCAAATGGTCAGTAACAAGCACACTGATTTCCTTGACATGACACCAAACAATCTAAGGCAAACGTCACGCCAAATCAGAATTACCATCTACAAGTTCTAATAGGCAGTTAACACATAAAAATTTGGGCTATTAAATTCTGGCTAAATACTTCAATGTGTATTTCCTCCATGTAGAGATACAAGTTCCATTTCCTCCACATAGAGATACATTCCTACTCTATCACTTAAATCCTCTGATAATAAGCACTGTCAGCTTCCTGTAGTAATACAGAAAGAAAAAAGTTTGTATTCTCTTCTAGTGAGCTTTATCACCACATACATGTATATACTATCCATCTATCTTTATGTATACATTATATATTTATCTACATGATATATAGATAAATGACTAGGAAGCCATTTTATCCTAAGAGCAGTCCCTAGCAATACAAATGGTCATATGACCACAGAAAGAAAAAAGATAAAAAATGATTTGGCATATTTATAAGGATCCATAAGGAATTATTTAAATCTTTAGATTAACGAATATAAACTTTGATGTGAAACTATGACTTGTTATACACCTTTTCTTTTTGGACAACACTTAACTTTTGGTACAACTTATATAACTTGCTCTAGAATAATATATGTTGTCATTTTAAAATGCATGACTGCTATTAATGTTTTAAAGCTGTTTTCTGTAAAACCAAAACCTCCAGAAACGAAACACAGTAAAGCCTTGGCAAAGAAAGGAATATATCTTAATCATTTTAAGAAGTTTTTACAATTGTTCATAATCTCATCTTGGTAGTATATTAAAATTTGCTGATAAAGCTGAAAATATGATTAGGCTTTTTGTTTCATATTTTAAAAGACTGAGCTAAAAAGACAATACAAACTAGGAAGGTAGTGATAATTTCTTGAACAAGTGGTAATAAATGATATATAAAAATATCAGTAGGCAATAAGCTATCCTCTATATAGCACTAGGCTGTTTAATAAAGATTAGCTACTGAGCATGTGTCTGTTTTAAAAACATTTCATTACAAACATTAAACTATGATTTAACATTAACATTAAATTACAATTTAACCATTTTTCTTTTTGAAGCAGAAATTATCATATATAAATAAGAATTACAGAAATTGACATAAAATCAAGCCTTTTCTCTCTCATTTAAAATGTGCCATTGAGGAACGTAAGGAATATACAACATATCAAAACAAAACTTGCTAACATCTCGAAGTACAAGTTTATTTCCCAAACAATATAATTTAGCTAACCCTTAGGATCTCGGGCACCCGTATCAATTGCTGGAAAGAGTGCCATCCAAAAAGAATTACCAGTTTCCACTTTAGTGACATATATCAAAAAAGCCTTAAAGATGTACCTAGAACACTTTGACTCAACCAGTCAACTTCCAGGAATTAATTATAATGGAAAATTATAGGTGCATAAATAATTTATTATGTGAAAATCAATTCAGCATTGTTTATACAAGCAAAAAGCAGGGTATATAAACAATGTAGAAATCCACATAGGATTAGTTAACTCAATTATGAAAGACTCATATGATGGGATAATATATAGCTATGTATACAAATATTTTTGACATAAAATATTTTTAGGGTAGAGTCAATTTAAAAGCTTATAAAAATTACATAGTAAGATCCCATTCTATTATTTCTAAAAAGTGAAAAGATTCAGAATTAAGTATATATTGGCACATATAATTTTTAGAGAGAGTTGTCTGGAAAAAGTCACCAATATGGGCGATAATATTGTAAATCATTTTAGTTTTCTTCTTTTTGTTAGCTATATTTCCTACTTTGTCTATAAAAGCAACATACTAACAATGCAATTTTAAACATTAGGTATGTCTAGACACTTTTGTTTTTCTAAGCTTAAAATAACTGTTCTCAAAATTTGAGGAGATAGAGAACTCTTGAGAATTTTATTAAAACTATAGACTCTGTCTTCAGAAAAATGCCTCTATGAACACATGTAAAAGTCATATACAACTGTAGGAATTCGTGGGTCCCTTGAACCCAGAGACTAAAAATCTCTTGCCTAGTGATTTTTTGCTAGTTTTCTTTTTTTTGAGACAGAGTCTCACTCTGTTGCCCGGGCTAGAGTGCCGTGGCGTCAGCCTAGCTCACAGCAACCTCAAACTCCTGGGCTCAAGTGATCCTTCTGCCTCAGCCTCCCGAGTAGCTGGGACTACAGGCATGCGCCACCATGCCCGGCTAATTTTTTCTATATAGAATTTTAGTTGTCCGAGTAATTTCTTTCTATTTTTAGTAGAGACAGGGTCTCGCTCTTGCTCAGGCTGGTCTTGAACTCCTGAGCTCAAACGATCCACCCGCCTCGGCCTCCCAGAGTGCTAGGATTACAGGCGTGAGCCACCGCGCCCGGCCTGCCTAGTGATTTTTTATATGTGAGAGATGAAACAATGGCCGTATATGAGGTGATGTTCCTGGCTCACCCTGTTGCGACCACACTGCTGTTTCTATGTATTGAGAGGGCTGGGCTGAGTCCCCGTCAGCTCCCTGTGGTCACCTGGGTCACCTCACTCTGAGTTAGTGCTGGGCAGCGCAGTTAGAACGGAGGCCCTGCGTACTGAGAGGAAGAGCTGGGCAGTAGCCTGGTCCTGACTAGCACCCTTTGTAGCCTACTGAGCTAATCAATGGCTTATGAAGGAAATCGGCGAGGACTGCTACTCTAGACTTTATTCATTAAGGCTATTTTTTTCCTTTAACACTTCTTTTACTCATGTTTCTTGGCAAACAAAATTCAAGTTCTAAAACGCAAAGGTAGTACTGTTGAAAATGTCATATTATGATGCTTTGTACACAACGCTTAACATATTAACTGGAATAAGCAAGAGGAATGTTTTATTTATGGAACTAGTAATAAAATTTATTTGCCTAAACAATACTAGAGAAAAAAAAATACCTCCTTTTTGCTTTCCTTGTTTTGATCAACCTCAACGTCAATGGGGTTATTTCCATTTGTTTCTTCCAGTTCATCTTCACTGGAAGACAAGAACAAGTTACTGACAGATTATTTTGTACTAATTCTATTTAATATACAAATATAAGGAATAATTGATGTAACAACAATTTAATATAAAATTAGTATGTTTTCAGATTGCTGAAATAAAAACATTTTACAATTCGAATAGAATACTAACCCCATAGTTCTTTCAACATAAATCAAAACAAGTTTCTAACTTTCCAAACCACATCTAAAACACTATTGCTCTGTATATTTGTAAAGTATTTTCTTTCAACTCTCAACTAAGAATACAAAATTGAAAAGACATTTATTTCCCCATAATTATCTACTGGAGGATAGGACATGACCATTAAACATAACGGACAAAGTATGCAAGAATTAAGTTCCATTGCACTAGGAACAAACTTGCTAACAAGTAAAAACCAAATTTCAAGTTGCATCTTTCTACTCATGACTACACAAAGTCTGGGGGTTTTACGGTGGCCTGGATAACTGATGTTTTAAAATTAAGTTAATCCATCTAGGTGACAGTGTCCACGGCACTCCACCTCCTCCCCACCCACTACCAAGGCAGGAGGAAGTTAAGGAAAGAGTGTCCACGAATGAGGAGAGAAAGTTGGGGTTAAGGGAATTCTGTCCAAGTCCCTGCCATGACCTCCACAGGCAAGGCCCTTAGAAAGTCGACAATCTCTCAGGTGCTGCTATGGCTGCTGTACCCTTTCTCCATCTGCACCATAACAGGGGTGAAGGGGTACATGGGATGTAGGGACGCAGCAGTTCTTGGTACCAATGGTAGTAATGCAAGAAAAAGCACCTGGGCAGTGAGAATGGAGGATTGTCAGGAGATAGTCTTATCATTTCACACTCAACGATACCCAATCTATGTTATTTAATTCTAACTGCTGCTTAGTAGACTGTATCTGCTTGTAGTAATAGGCTCAATTTATAAATAATAAATTAGACCTAACATATAAGGGAAATGAAAACATTTAATCAAAAGTTAGTAAGAGTACTCACCCATAAATAGACCCACCAGTATTTAAGTTGCAGACAAAAAATATGCACATGTAGCAGGGTCAGTAATTTTATATACTCTTATAGTTGAAAAAAGCATGGGAGATGTTCTTAACCTCACTCTCAATTTATGCTTAGGCTGAGAGATTTGACTTCTCCAAAACTGATAGATACTCAACTCTCAATGTGGTTCTCTTATGTTACTCTTGGATTTGAAATCATAAAATTCTGTACTGAGAAGGGGCCTTGGGGACCATATAGTTCATCCTCCTTCATTTTATATTGTAGTATTAATGGATAAAAATATCATAGACTATATAGAAAATATAATTTTTAAAAGCCACCTAATATGCCCACTACCCTAACACAAAAACCATTATGTTTGCGTACTGCCGTCTGGACTTCAAGCATCATCATTTTAGAGTTGAAGAAAATACAGGCTTGGGGAAGAGGCATGTTGAACTTACTTGCCTCTTAGTATGTGAGTCAAACCTTCAGAGCTGAGACTAGAACTCACCTCTGAGTGTGTCCATGACCACTTCACTTCTCTGTGCTATGTATAAGAAATGATAGCTAAGAAGTGTCCTGCTTACTAAGCTATCTTTAAAATTAACATCCTTACTAAGAAGTTAAAAAATTTTTTTTTCTCTTATGAGCACACAAAAAAAGGAAGGAGGAGGCCGGGCACAGTGGCTCACACCTGTAATCCTAGCACTTTGGGAGGCCAAGGTGGGAGGATGGCTTGAGGCCAGGAGCTGGAGACCAGCCTGAGCAAGAGTGAGACCCTGACTCTACAAATAATAGAAAAATTAGACAGGTGTGGTGGCACATGACTGTAGTTCCAGCTACTCAGGAAGCTGAAGTGGGAGGATTGCTTCAGCCCAGGAGTTTGAGGTTGCAGCAGCGAGCTGTGATGATGCCGCTGCATTCTAGCCTGGGTGACAGAGCAAGACCCTGTCTCAAAAAAAGAAAGGATGAGGAGGAAATCTAAACAGTATTGTCTTTTTCTGTTTTTACATACCAAACATTTTAAAATGTAAAATGAATCATGTATATGTGTGTGTGTGTGTGTGTGTGTGTGTATATATCTCAAATTAAATTTAAAACTACAAAATAAGATTCCCTTTTATTAAAAAGAGCCACCCTAAAGGGGTAGGAAAAAAAATATGTGTGAAGTTCACTCATTAGAAATGGAATTTCGCTGATGGCGGGGAAAGAGTGATGAGAAAAAGTACTTGGACGATGCAACACTCACACTCTAAAACACCTCATGAACACGATTCCACCAGGAAGGGTCTACTTTTCCTTCGTGTACCCACAGATCTCAGAAACTTCCCTAAGTGGTTAGATGACACCCCCAGGCCCATGCTTACCTCTCCTCCCGCTCACGTTTTTGTTTCCGAGCATGGCGATCCATTACACTAGTTTTAGTCCTTGTCTTCTTCCAAGAGTAGTAAAATTTCACTAGACTTGCTATAGATTTATCAGGAAGCTAAATATAAAAAATGAGTTGGTTTCAATTTAAAACTAATCTTTAAAAATCAAATGTGTTTAGATGCATTTAATAAGGATCACTCTCACATACGCGGAAATGTCCTAAGACATAGTCCTTATTTTCAGAAAAGAAAAAAATTGATAAGAGTTCTTATCAATACACATTTTCGAATTACAGAAGTTTGACTGTGACATTAGCCAAAAAGATAATAAATCAGTTCAAGATAAATCAGAGTTTTCACACACTCAAGGTTCTTAATACCACCTTTGTTTTTTTTTTTTTTTTTAATTAATTTGAGTACTTAATGTAAACTTCAGTAAGTTTTTAAGCAGGAGGCTACCTAAGAGCTTGCTGGAATGAAATGGTTAAGCAAACTTTCCTCAGGCAGACAGAGCCCCATGAAGCTCCATCCCAAACAACTATCAAAGATCTTTTCCATTGGTCTAATCTTCTGGGAGTCCCGACAAGGATTGGGATGGTGGGTGGGGAGCTGACAGGCTGGAGGTGCCAGGACGTGCATCAGTCCTGGAATCTGAAGACTCCCACCCAGAGAGCACCGTGGAGTAAGCTGCACTGTCTAAAGGGAGCTTGATTAAAAATGGGAATATCTGTGCTTGAGGATGAGATCCCTGTCTCCCAAGTATGCTGCAAAAAGAGAGGCTGGGGGGTGGGGGTGGGGTGCTGGGAATCAATGGTCTCATCTACTTACCATTTGTTGGATTCTATGAAAAGTTTTCCCATGAAAACTAAAGGCTTGTTCAAACAAGACTTTATCCTCCACAGTCCACTCATCTGGGAAGGGGGTAAAGTTGGGCAAATCAGCCAATGATTTTTCAATATTATGCTTATGCCAAAAGAGCATCCCAAGAGCCTAGAAAAATGATATCAGTGAAATTTTATTCAAACAAAAAACTGAACACTAAAATGAAAGTGAGACTGACAAAAGCAAAGTATGTACTACTTTATATTTAGGCAAATTAATAACTAACTTATGTAACACTAAGTGGCAGACACTTTATTGAAGTCTCTATTTCTTTATCTGGCTGAGTTATTGTCTAGTGTCCCTTCATTTAACCCTGTAGGACTCCTTTAAGTATTTCCTGCAGGGCAAGTTTAGTTGTAATGAACTCCGACAGCTTTTGTTTATCTGGGAATGTCTTAATTTCTCCCTCTTATTTTTAAAGGGTAGTTTTGTCAGATACAGGATTCTTGGTTGACAGTTTTCTTCTCTAAGCACCTTGAATGTATCAGTCCATTGCCTTCTGGTCTCCAAAGTTTCTGAAGAGAAATCTGTCCACTATCTTTTTCAGGAATCCCTGTATGTAACAAGTCGCTTCTCTCTCACTGCCTTTAAGATTTTCTTTATTTTCACTTTTGACAGCTTGATTACAACAAGGACTTTCTTCAGTTCTTATTTAGTTTGTTGACCTTCCTGGAATGTTTATATTCATGTCTTTCATCAAATTCAGGGAGTTCTGGGCCATTATTTCTTCAAATAATCTCTCTGCCTATCTCTTTCTCTTCCCCTTCTGAGGCTCACATAGTACATATGCTGGTCCCCTTGACTGTGTCCCACAGGTACCTCAGGTGCTGTTCACTCTACTTCAATCTTTTTTCCTTCTGTTCCTCAGTCTCAAATAATTTCCCCTGTCCTATCTTCATGTTCTTCTCATTCCTTCTTGTGACTATTCAGATCTGCCTCTGAATCCCTTTAGTGAATTTTTCATTTCAGTTACTGTATCTTTTAGCTCCAGAATTTCTTCTTGGTTTCTTTTTAGGTTTTACATCTCCTTATTGACATTGATATTGCCATTTTGTTCATACCTCATTTTCTCGACTTTTTCCACATCTTCCTTTAGTTCTTTGAGCATCTTTAAGATAATGGCTTTAAAGTCTTTCCCTAGTAGATCTGCCACCAGGTTTTTTTCAGGGACAGTTTCTGTTGATTAATTTTTTCCCTTTCAATGGGCCATACTTTATCATTTCTTTCTATGCTTTGTGATTTTTTTCATTGAAAACTACACATTTGAGTCTAATAAGGTAGTAAATCTGGTATTCAGACTCTTGCCCTTCCCCGAGGGTTTGCTGTTTATTATTACGGTGATTACTTTAAATTGTTGTAGGCTGTCTGTAAGCCAAGGATCAGCCTAAAGTGTAAACTTAAGGTCTTTTCAGGTCTTTTCTGAGCCTATGCCTTTCCCTGAGTGTGCCTGGCAACTTTTTATTAATAATTTCCCCCTTATATGCATTTACTTTTCAATGTCCTCATCTTTATATCTGGCTCCCAAATCGAAAAAAGGAGAAAAATGAAGGCAGGGGAGGAAGCAGGGGAAGTCACTTCAGCCAGAGGGAGAGGAGCTGGCAACTACGTGGGGAGGAGCAACGACAATGGCTGGTCTCCTTGTCTGCACCTTTGTCATCAGAAGTAGCAATCAATAATCAGAGCGCAGATCCCATATTTGGAGAACAAGGTGCTTTTTTGCTCACCCAGGCTCTATAAATAAGCTGTGTGCAAGCTGCTCCAGGAACACATTTACAGTTGCTTGCCACAGGGCAGGGGTTGGGAGATGGGGAGCTGCAAGCTTGCTATGATCTGAAAATGAGCAAAGTTGCAGGCTTTCAACAGATTTCAGAGTTCCAAAATAGGTACCTCAGACAGATTCTGCCAGTGCAATTTGTATCTAGGTGGGGAGACAGTCTCTTGGTGCTCCATACTCTGCCATCTCCCAGAATTCTCCTTGCCATATGTACTTTGTATACTACCTCATTTATCTCAAGTCTTGTGAGATAAATTCCATTGTTCCCACTTCTCCAATTAGAGTACGGAGGCCCTGAGAAATACAGTAACTTGCTAGAAGCAGCACGGATCTAGAATCTGGGCTCTTCGAGTGCCACACCTTAAATGCCTTCTCTATAAAAGCAGAAAGTAATTTATAAAAGTACTCCATTGTTTTGTTATTCTTTTAATTTAAAAAACCTCTTTTTTTTTCCCAGCTGAGAAAGAATAGGTAAGGAACAAATTAAAAACAAATTGCGACAATATAGCAACACTCTCCTGAAAGAATTTTCTATACTGCAATTGTAAAGTGAAAATGATCGTGTTAATGATCATTTCTAAAGTAGAAAAGATCAAAGACTAGGATCCTTATGAATTCATACTGGTATATTCAGCAATCACCCAATAATATTTATACTTTCTAAATAGAATAAAAAATCAGGGAGTATACATTCAGGGCAACTTCAATCTATATCCCCAAGTTATAATCACAAATAACAAAAAATTTAAATTTTTTTTTTAATTAATGATTTTCTGAGCAACTTTGTGAAGTCTGTAAGTAGAGTTTGGAAAAACAGAAGCATATGTTTCTTGTTTTGAAAGATTTTGAAACTATCTTAGTGTAATTGGTTTTTCTAAAAGTACCTTCGATGACCAGGATAGAGTAACTGAATGTAAAACCAAGCCCAAAGTGTACAATTTTATATAATCTAAACTCTTGGTACCGGCAATCGTTAGGATAAATGAGAAACATTAATACCTTACAGGCTGTGAAATCTAGATCAATGCCATATTAAGCATTAATCCAACTTAATGTACTTAAAACAGGTCATTAGAAACAAGGTGAAAAAAGACATCAACATACTTTTGAGAGAAATAAACTTTGTGGATTTCTTTTCAATATGTTCCCAAAAATATTTTTTAAAAAACCTTAGACTGGATGTGGTGTCTATGATCACTTGAGGAGTTCAAGACCAGCCTGGGCAACATAGCAAGACCTCGCCTCTACAAAAAATAAAAATAAAAAAATTAGCCAGGTTTGGTGGTGCACACCTGTAGTCCCAGCTACTCAGGAGGCTGAGGTGAGAAGATCACTTGAGCCCACGAGTTTTGAGGCTGCAGTGAGCTATAATATGACTGCGCCACGGCACTCTAGCCTGGGCAACAAAACAAGACTCTGTCTCAAAAAAAACAACAAAAAAACCCGAGTCAAATGTTTACAACCTGAAAGTGATTCCAAACAAAGAATATTACAACACTCTAAGTTTGAGTGTGACAACAGCAGCCAGAAAACATCATACAACCAGAAAAATGACAAGCAAATCATATATTCAAATGAGAAAGCATTATGCTCAAGTATGCAGCCCTTAGTAACCAACGAGTAACCACTGTCCTAAAGGCTGTAGACCTGCAGAAACGCACAGATGCCTTTCAATCACAGGGTCCTCTAATACTCACACAGGACCAGAGTCTGTATAACCACCAAAAGGTTGGTAATGAGGAAACACTGCTAACTCAGATACAGAGAAGAAAAACATTTAATGATTTGGCTATAAAGACCCATTTTTAACAGCAAAAGAAAAACACCTGTCATTACCTGTTCCATGTTGTACCCATGCTTCTCTTTGGCAATGGCAATGTATTCATCCACTGAAAAACAAGATGAGAGGCCAGTAAACAAACTGCAGGGCAGAGCACAGTCTTGTCTGCTAGAACTGATACACCAGTATCTCACAGGCTTGCCACGCACAAGACTAACAATAGACACACAGTAACAAAATAGAATCATATAATATAATCCCATCATGGATTCCACAGAGAAATGCTGAATATATACTCAAATAGTAACAGCAGATATCTCCTGTGATGAGATTATGGTTGGTTTTTTTTTTTTTTTTTTTTTTTGAGCCAGAGTCTCACTCTGTTGCCTGGGCTGGAGTGCCGTGGCGTCAGCCTAGCTCACAGCAACCTCGAACTCCTGGGCTCAAGCGATCCTCCTGCCTCAGCCTCCCGAGTAGCTAGGACTACAGGCACGCGCCACCGTGCCTGGCTAATTTTTTCTATTTTTAGTTGTTTGGCTAATTTCTATTTATAGTACAGACGGGGTCTCACTCTTGCTCAGGCTGGTCTCGAACTCCTGCGCTCAAGCGATCCTCCCGCCTCGGCCTCCCAGAGTGCTAGGTTTACAGGCGTGAGCCACCGCGCCCGGCCCGATTATGGGTTTTTTTTTTTTTAAACTTAATTCTACTTAAATTTTCTACAACAAAGTATTACTTCAAAAAATCATTACTGGCCGGGCATGGTGGCTCACGCCTATAATCCTAGCACTCTGGGAGGCCGAGGCGGGCGGATCGTTTGAGCTCAGGAGTTCGAGACCAGCCTGAGCAAGAGCGAGACCCGTCTCTACTAAAAATACAAAGAAACTAATCGGACAACTAAAAATATATATACAGAAAAAATTAGCAGAGTATGGTGGCACATGCCTGTAGTCCCAGCTACTCGGGAGGCTGACGCAGTAGGATCGCTTGAGCCCAGGAGTTTGAGGTTGCTGTGAGCTAGGCTGACGCCACGGCACTCTAGCCAGGGCAAGAAGAGTGAGACTCTGTCTCAAAAAAACAAACAAAAAAAAATCTTAGGGATAAATTACATGACCCAATGCTGGTATCTGCTTTCGCATACATGCTGCTCCAATACAAGGTGGCAACTGCTAGCTTTCAAGCACTAAGAAAACACCAAGGAAAACGGATTGACTCAACCTCCAGAAGAAGGTCCCGCCTCCATTTCCCCGCTAAGAATTTTCTAGACCTTCTCAAGTGCACCAGAAGAATAACGGACTACTAGTCAATAGCACTGCCTTAAATTCATGTATGATTTTCTTTTATAAAAATAACACAAGCTCCAAAAAGAAATCAAGTAGCACAGAACTGTATGAAACGAGCAGTTAAATCCCCACTAACCTCTATTGTCTCTTGCCTCCAAATCTCACTCTCCAGGCGCAATGACCAAACTTACAAAAAATAGGTTCACAGTGGTTCACTTGACCACTGCTACACTTTAGTAAACAGAAGAGATATATTTAATAAAAGTCAGAGTTTCTGAATCTCAGTATGCTATTCAATTATACCACAACCATGCTCCTAACTGCAGTATAACTGACAACCAATTTAGGAAATAAAAATCAATTTTAGAAAAGAATTCAAACACTTTGTTATAAGCATGTATTCTACTACTGGTGAAAAAATATTAATAAATGAAAAAGTCAACCTAATTCCAACAGCAACTACCTACACTACAACTCAATAATGATTTTAATACTAAGGCTAATTTTTATAAATATTGATGTTAATACTAATACTAATTTTCCATTTGTTTCAATATTTAAAATATTGACAAACTACTGGTTACTTCACTGAGAACACAGTAAAATTCCAATTCACCTGAAAGTCAGTGATGTCAAACTAAATGACCGTAGTTTGTCATGACAGCTGAAACGGGTGACTTTGAAAGTGCAGCAGGAATTACCCCAAAGTGCGTCCCTTGCTTTCTTCTTCACAATAGGGTAGATTAGGCCAGATAAGAGGAAAGTGCTCTAAGGTTCTAAAAAATGCTCATATAAGGTGGGGCTGCAAGAAAAGGTGGCCCTGCACACCTGGCCAGAGCCCTGTGGGGATACAGGGTGACGTGAGGTTCACACTGGAGACCGAGATGCGGAAGGCAGCACCGAGACCCGGGCACAGACCGCAGGTCAGACGACAAGAACTCGGGAACCAGGTGCACTCAAGGAGGCAGGGTCAAGAACACGTAAGGAGAGAAAAACGATCTGCAGGAAATTGAGGGTCAACTCTGGAGAAGGTTTACTCGGCCTAATAATGGCTTTTGAGGTTCTTTAATAAATATTTGGTGAACGACCAATAAATGAACCTTGAACTTCTGCTGTGAAATCCCAACTCTGCGAGCTCTCTGTAATTCGCCTTAGCTGAGCAGGAATGTCTGCACCGTCACCAGTCAGTCACATGATCTTTAAGCAAACAAGTGCATGGGCTGAACAGTCACCAGGAAGCCCTGAAGTGGGCTTCCCAGGGGCACGTCCTGGCCGGGCTTCTCGGGCAGATGCTCTGCTCAAGAGCCCGTCCTGCTGCATCAGTGACGGGGCCCATTGACCCTGTCCCCGCTATCTGCAACCAGATGTAGCTAAATAGTACAAGGGAAACACAAGCATTCTTTGGAGCTATGCCACTTCCGTCTGTTCTTTTGTTCTCGACCTGAGAATTAGCTGACGGTAGGAACAGTGGGACAGACTGACACAGTGGACTCCAAACTGCGGCAGCTGAGGTTGGATGTAACAGTTGATGCATCGTAAACGACACGGCATTCTCACACTAAGGTGGTCTCTAAGTCACACGACTTTTAGATTTTCTTGGAGACCGCGCTGAGGACGCAGATGTAAAGTAAAGAAAGGACTCTATTGTAACTACAGAAACGAGGGCACCTGGGGTGTCTACCAGGTGCTCTGAAGGTTGTGAAGACATAAGTTAA
>RJWJ010003301.1:0-88292 GCA_004363605.1 Indri indri
GAGGAGGCAACCAGACAAATCCAGAACGTGACCCATTCTGCCTGGCAACGGACTCATTTTGCTTTTTTAATAATCCAGTGGCTTTAAAAAGGGAAGGAGAGACTATTCCAGATTAAGACACTTAAAGACAAAAGAACCAAATGCAGTACTTTGGATTTTGAATTGAACAAATCATTTTTTACACAACTGGGGAAACTTGATGATGAACTGGATATTAGGTGCTACCAAAGAGCTAACGATTATTTATTAGGTGTGTAATGACATCGTGGTTATGTAAGAAATGTTTTTTAAAAACCATGATTTTTAGATGTAAAAGGGGAAAATGATAGGAGGGCTAGGATTTGTCTTCGAACACTTCAGCAATGACAAAAAAGAATAGATGAAGCGGGTGTGTGAAATTTTAGGAATTATCAAATCTGAGTGATGGGTATATGGGTGTTCATTGTGTGAGTCTCTCTATTTGTATATGTTTAAAATATTTATAATAAAGTAAGACAGTGAACCTCTTTGCATTCCTGGCATCATGTGTTATTCTCTGCATTATCACATCTGTCCCCTGTTACAGCAGCAGCAGCAGCAGCACCACCACCAGCCGAATAGGATCGGAGCTGTCCTGAGTGCTGTGATGCTCACGGCTGCCCAGGAGGGTAGTGTTAGCCTCACTGTACAGATGAGAAAACTGAAGTTCAGAGAGATTAAGTCACTTGCTCAAGGTCTCATAGCTAGTAGGGGACACTCAGCATTAGAAGACAGACATAAAAGCCTGTGGTCTTAATCACTATGCTCTGCTATTGTCTCCTTCTCTCCCTGTCACTCATTTTCTCTCTTTCCTTCTCCACTGTTTCCTTCCTCTTCAGGCTCCCTTCACCCTGAAAGGACAGTCCCCTTCGACACCTCTGTAGCAGAGTCATTTCTTTCTCTTTCTCTTCCACCCCCGACACTGCTGGGAAGAGGCGTCTATGCTTACCTGCGTACTCATCCTCACACCATCCATCCGTTTCTTAGTCTCCTCTACTCTGGCTTCTACTACCCCAAGATCACAGAAGACCTCATGAAACATGGAGAATGTTCTCAGCCTCATTTCACCTCCCTGCAGCACACAATCCACTCGCTTACTCTTCCTTCTTAGAGTCATCTCTCGGGTTGACCTGTCAAAGGCAGGACTCTCTGGATAACTACTGTGACCATGTTTGTCTCTGCTTCTCCTTCTACAAACTTAATGTACTAACTTTCCCAGCGTACTAACTAGTATGATCTTCATTATCTGCATAAATACTTGTCAAACTGGGGCCCTAGGGCCTGCGTCACAATCACCTGGGTTGTATGTTAAAAGTACAGATCCCAGGACCCACCCCAGACCCGTTGAATCAGACTCTCAAAACCAGGGAGCTGAGTTGTTAATGAGTCTCCCAGAGATTTGCATGTCCCTGGAGTCACAATGCTTTCCAAGGTCTTCACCTGCCACCTGCAGGCTGGTGACTCTGAATACTGCAGATTCACAGCAGCCTTCACGCTTCTGTCCTGACGACCTCACCCTCCTGCCAGCCACCAAGTCTTGAAGTCCCAGTCTCATGTTCTCCTCCAGCCTCTTCCTCATTCCCACGTGTGATCAATTGCTCCATCCTGTTGGTTTCGTTTCTGAACGATTCCTTGCACCCGTCTTTTCCCCTTGTCCCAGTGGGCCCCACCGCCCTGCCCCCAATGGAATTCTCACCTTCTCTTACCTGGCTGGTTGTATGAGTTTTCTGAGAGGTCTCTCTGCTCCCAGACTCCCCCATCTACCAAGTCATTTTCCACACTGCTGTAAGAGTGCTCCCAGCAAAGCACTGATCTATTAATAATTACATGGATTTCCCAATCCTGCAACATGGAGTGCTTCCCTATTGCTGATAGAAGAAAACTCACATTCCTTTATGGACTGACCTCCACCTATCTGGCCAGTCTTACTTTTCATTTGGATTTAAAGTGCTCAAAACTACAACTGCTCCAGACATGCCAGTGCTTTGTTCACGGTGTCTCTTCTGCTGAGGATGCTTTCTTCTCCCCTCTTGGATGTGGAAATCCTGTTTATCTGGGGCAGTTAGGCTCCAGAGACCCATGTTTCCTGGTCATCCTGCCTTCATAGAATCCCCTCCCATTTGAATGTAGCTTGACCAATAGAATGCAGCGGAAGTGACATTGTGTGACTCCCCAGGGTGGATCATTAAAAATCTCTCAGCTTTCCCTGTAGCTTCTTAGAATGCATGCTCTGAGATGTCAGGTACCAGGCAAGAGGTTCAACTACCCCGACTTTGCCATGCTGTGAAGATGCCCAGTTGGTCAAGTGAAAAGGCCATGTAGAGAGAGCCATTCTGCCAGCCCAAACTGTTTCAGCCATCCCAGATGAGGTGCCAGACATATAAGTGACAAAGCCACCGGGATGCCCAGCCCAACTGAGCTTTCAATGACTCCAGCCCCAGCTGCAACCTGACTGCAACTCCAAGGGAAACCCCAAGTGAGAACCGCCAATCATCCCACAGAACTACGGGAGAGCATGACACATTGTTGTGTTAAACCACCAAGTTTTTAAGTGGTTTGTTGTACAATAATAGATTTCTGGAACAACTTCTTTCTGAGTACAGGTCAAACACTCCTTTCACAGTGAAGAGATCCCTGAGCCCTTGAGTGGAATGAATTTCTCTCTTCCATGTACTTCCACAGTTCTTGGTGCCTGTGAAAGAGACTTATCAGTCTGACACACAACACAGTTCAGAAGGGCAGGATTTTTGTCTTGCTCATCTATGCAGCTCTGGTGCCAATCACTGTTCACAGCACAGATAAGATACTGAGACGATGTTTGCTAAACTTAACTCATTTCCTTTCCCTTCTATAGCCCCTCGAGGCAGACAGGCAGCCTGAAGACCCAGACAGAGACAATTAAGGAAATCCAGAGCACATAGTATTGACTAGTGAAGTTGAATGTGCCAAGTCAGTCTTGGCAAAGCTTTCCAAACTGGAGGAAGGGAAAAATTTTGAGCCAATTTTAAAAAGCTGAACTGAAAAGAGATGGAAGAGGCTAGAGGTGACCATCACTCGTTGCTCACAGTCAACAGACAGTTTTTTGCGGACCTGGTGCCTCCTGTGCCGAGAGCACGCTTCCCCAACTCCTGGACGGCTCCTGCAGGTTCTAGGGGGAGGACTCTGTCCACGAGGGTGGCGAGGAGTGTCCATCACAGCCCGGCTGAGGTGGTGCTGCAAACACTTAGTTCACCAGACAATACCAATCCAGGTCTTTGAATTATTGTTGAGCCTCAGAATCAGAAAGCCACCACAAGTCCCTCTTATGGGCCAGGAATAAATCTTCCATGTCACCATCCCGCCTTTCGAAACGCACTTCCAGATTTCCCTCTAATCACCTTTGTTTCTTTCCCATTAAACAACCCTCCCATTATTCTTAGCCATATCCTGCTAAATAATTTTAAATATGTTAAGTAGCTGTCACTCAATATTTATGACAAAAGTCTCTACTCTGTTATAGGACAGGGTTCTAATGGACCTGCCTTTATCCTCTGTGTGACGTGCAGTGAGGATCTTTCTAAGGAGTTGATCTATCAGACCAGTAATTCTCTGTTCTGGGTGCATGGTAGGATGCTGGAAAGCTTTGAAAAAACATACCTGTGTCTGGGTCTCATCCCCACATAATTAAATCAGAATCTCTGGGCATAAGGTCTAGACATCAATATTTTTTAAAAGCTCCCAAGGTGATTCTCATGTGTGCCAGTGATGAGAACCCTTGTACTGCAGAACATAAACACTGGTCATGTCTGGAGTTGCAGGCAGACCCAAGCAGTTTCCTGCCTTGCCCTGTTTGTCATTTTAGGTACAAATTATCTTTTTGTAAAATGTGATCTGGCCTGATAGGACAGGAGGGTCACCAGACAGACATGAAGCTGTTGCCAAGAAAGTCTTAACTAAATTCAGACCCAGTCATATTACATGAGTTCAATTCTGTTTCACTGAACATTGATTTACTGTAAAACAATGAGATGTAGTGTTTTGTGACAACTCTGAAGTCTGTAGCATGAGAAATTATCAAGCTATTAAATGAGACAGCTGAATTTTCTCTCCTCTATGATTGCAGCTGCATAAAAATACACATTTTAAAAGCCTGAAAAGGAAAGAACAAAATGATCCTAATTGAGTATTGGATAATTTTTTTTCTTTTCTTTTAAAACTTCTTTTGTGTTGATCATCATACTTCTAAAATTCAAAAAAAATGTGAAATAGTCTGCATATTTGGATTTCCAGAGAAATTGACTTTAATGTTGACCAGGAGGAAGACAGGTTACTGTGTAACAAACCCTTTTCTCGCAGAAGAGCTGTGAGAAGCGCACCACACTCTGATTCCAGGCTCCCATCATGCTGCTTCTACAAGACAAGTTAAGCAAATGTTACCCAATATGCTTCTCTTGGTGATGAGTGTGGGCCAAGCATGCTCTGAGACAAACTGTCTCACCTCCTCACCTCCTGAGCACACCCCGCCCACAGCTGTGCCCTTGCCTCCGCCCACATCGTGCCTTCCCGCTTGCCAACTTCTCTCTGTGGTCCCCTTCGCCCACTTACAACCGCAGGCCTCCTTCCGGACCGCCCCTACACAATGAGCAGTTTGCCAGTTAATATACATCAAGCTGCCACCTTCAAACAGCTCAGAATGCCCCATCTGTTCTCAGAAGCATTCCAGCTACAGCGACCACCCACCACCCACAGCCGCCAGCAGCACACAGGCTACCCCGAGACAGTCCTCCCCCGAGTGCCAGGCAAAGGAGGCTCCTGGCTCTGAACTCCAAGGGGCTTGACTTGGGGGAGCAAGAGGCAGGAGCACCAATCGCCCAACTGGACTGAGAGTCCCTTTTTGTACCTAATAAGAACCTCTACCTCACTGTGGGAGCCTTTGTGAGTCCAGGCCCATCAGTAGCCACCCTCCCCTGGAGCAATCTGAGCGTTGAGGACCACAGAACCCTGGATACCAGCAAAAGGGTTGAGAAAATTTCATTCACTGTGGGTCTGGGGGAATATTTGTCTCTTGCAAAGCATTGCAAAATAATTGCTACCACCCATTGCTCCCTGTGTGCTGGGAGCTGCTTCAGACTTACTAACCCATCGAATGTTCTCAACAACCCTAAATAAGGTACTATTATTATAACGATGTTTTTAGATAAAGAAATTGAAGCTTAGACAAGTTGAGTAATTTTCCCAAACACACAGCTAAGTATTAAGACAGTGTAAAGTATCGGTTCTGAATTCAACCTGATTGGATTTGAGTTCTGGCTCTGCCACTTACAAAGTGTGTGATTTGGGGGTGAATTATTAATCTTTCTGAACATCAGCTTGATCTTTTATTAATGGGGGTAACAATTCTTATTTATTGGGATGGATGTGTAAGGATTAAATGACATAATCCATGTCAAATGCTTAGCACAATATTTGATACAGAATGTGTGCTCGATAAATGCAAACTATTGTTTTAGCAGGATCTGAACCCAAATCCCTCTTCCAGGTGTTCAAAAATGACTTCCTATAAGTGTTGAGTTTATCTGGATGTGCCCCTTCATGTGGGTCTCTGGAATGCTTGGCTCCAGATATCACCATGTGTCTTCAACAGCCCAGGCTTGCAGAAAGGGAATGACCGAGCACATGTACCAGTTGCATCCCATTTGAAAACCCACCAGCTCACGGTCATCTACTTCCAGATGCATTTTATCCTTTTATATTATCAGGAACTTGGTTGCCCCATACAAGAGGGGAGAGGTGGGATGGGGGAAGCAAATGGACTATTTGGGAGAAAAGAAATGAGACCACCTAGCCAGAGGCACACCCCAAAGTAGAGTGAGAAGTTACGGAGCTTCCTGCAACAGGCACTCTTACATCCCTCTGACACCTCCCTTGGCCCCAGGCTACCAATCCCTTGCTCCAGTCAAATAGAGATGGGGAGAATTTTTGCCCAGCAAATACAAAGCTACTCAGTACATAAATAAATTAAAGTCTGAACACCCAGTTGACCCCTCTGCTCTTGAGACTGGAATAATCTAGAGGGTGGATAAGCATTTTCCTTGCCCCACCATTCAGGCAGAAATAGATAGCAAACAATGTGTAGATTTGCTCAGCCCAGTTATGGAGAATCACCTAGTAAGGGCTGGTGTGTGTGTGCGTGTGTGTGCATGTGTGTGCGCGTGTGCGTGTGCGTGTGTGTGTCTGTGTGTGTGTGTGTGTGATGTTAGTGATTTCAGAATCCAGGCCACAAGTGAACAAATTGAGGGATGGGCAACATGCCGTGGAAGGGACACTTTCCTGTCATTTTCTTCTCCGGGCACCTGCCTGGGGAGTCCAGAGAAAAAGTCAGTACACTTATTTGTCACTCAGCATTGCTGCGCCCACAGTTTGTGACCTCTCGGGAGAGGGGACCGTGACTGCGTTCAGTCTCTTGTGAGCAGCTGCAGGGACTGCTGAGGAAGCTCTTCCCAGTAACTCCTGACTCCAGGGCCCGAGGGGCCTGGGCTTCTGGGAAAACAAGCCTGTGTGAGGGTAAAACTCACACTGAAAGGACTTTCTTCTTTCTTCTGTTGCATTTCACTCTGAGCAAGATTCACCGGCTTGTGACAAGCGTATGCTCTGCAAAGGGATACATACCTTCTACTCTTTTTCATCCTTCTGGTGGAAGGTCAGACTCCCTCCCTTAGTTCTCCAGGACATTTCTTCCGTTAGAAGACCCCTCCAGCTGGAAGGATCCTTCCTCTTTGAGTTCAGGCATCTTTTCCCTTCCTGCTTCTTTGGAAATAACTGGCCATCTTTCTGCCATGACAGATCGCACTGTGTGGCCAGTCAACCCCATTCTGCTTTCTGGGAAGACTTGCCTGGCCTGGCCTCCATGAGGGCACTAGGAGTCCTTGGCTTGCAACTCTGGACTTTTCCATCCAGCCTTTGCCTAGCTCTCCTTCTATTCTTCCATTCAGTGTCCCCCTCTCCCCCTGACCCTCGACCATACCATGCTCCTGCTGTGGACTGAAGAGGAGAGAGAGGTGGTCTGGGGAGGTGGGGAGGCAGTTAGGGAGAGAGAGAGAGAAACAGAGACAGAGACAGAGAAAAGTAAAGACAAGAGATGAAGAGAGAAGACTGCTGCCTGGGTTACTTTTGGTCCTCCAGGGCCTGAGTCTGGGATTTCCAGAATCCAGCCGCAACTTTATGGTACTTTTTAACTTAAGTTAGCTAAATTTGCTTCCTATTTATTGTCATGCAAAGAGTCCTAATAAATATCTCGAGCCCCTTTGACCTCTCTAAGACTCTGCGGTGTGTGCCTCCCCTCTCTGAAGTATTCCCCAGGCATAGTTAGCTGCTCCTGCCTCTCTTCCTACCACATTTTGTGCACAGTTCTGCTGTACACTAATCCCACATGTGGTTATGATCTAAAGAGCCATTTGTCCATTTCTTTTCCCCATGCTTTTGTGGCAAGGACTGAGTCTCTTTTCAGACTAGGAACAAGGTATCTTCGGCAGACCAGCCCAGTGCCTGGTATAGGGCAAGTGCTTAATTTTGGATGAATCAATGAATCAATGAAACAATGAAATGATGGAGTGTCAGTGCAGCAAAATGCAAACAAGTTGTCAAAAATGCTTCCGGAAATTTTAATTCTAACGTAAGTTTTAAGCACGCCATTTTGTTCAAGAAATATTAGACTGATAGGGACAGAGCCCTGAAAAGTGATTGTAGAAACCCAGGATTTTCGTAATTGTTGCTGTCTGTTGAAAGAACTTTCCTATCTCCTTTTTCCTGGTAAGAGACTCCATCCTGTTGGACAAAAGGGTGAGCACATGACCCTGTCCTGGCCAATAGGAGTCGCTGCCTGACCCAAAGCACCAGTTCCCCACGACATAGAAAGGGTCTGCTTGCTGGGGGACAGATGGAGGCCAACATGCCCACTGAAGCAGAGACAAGCAGAGTGGAGAGACAGATGGAGAGTTGGAAGTAACCTTGTGTCAGCAAGCTGGTTCCTTTGGCTCCCCTGTCTGCCCTGGGAGCTGCCCTTGTGTACTTACTGGCTTGGAGAACCAATATATATATATTCGTTTTCTTGCTTAAGCCAGTTTGAGTTGAGTTTCTGATGCTAAGAACATAAAGAGACCTGACTGGGCTGGGCACGGTGGCTCACGCCTGTAATCCTAGCACTCTGGGAGGCTGAGGCAGGAGCATTGCTTGAAGTCAGGAGTTTGAGACCAGCCTGAGCAAGAGTGAGACCCCATCTCTACCAAAAATAGAAAAAATTAGCTAGGGTAATGGCGTGCGCCCGTAGTCATAGCTACTTGGGAGCTTGAGGTAGGAAAATTGCTTGAGCCCAGGAGTTTGAGGTTGCCGTGAGCTAGGCTGACGCCACGGCACTCTGGCCTGGGCAACAGAGTGAGACTCTGTATCACAAAAAAAAAAACAAAACAAAACAAAAAAAAAACGTCCTGACTAATTCAGTATTAAACCTCCTGCAGGAATCTGGACCTAATTGGCAAAGCTATCCCAAAAATGACAGCTTTGTCATGCTAGCCCTTTGTTCCCACCTCTGTCTGGTCAGGAATCAGTCAGACTCTGCCTTCCTTTGGGCTGCAGCTGATGTCTACGGGCCCAGGTGACCCAATCAAAAAAGCCTCTGGGCTAGGTTTAAACATATCCTAGATGCACGATGAAAGCAAGGCATAAGACAGTGTGTATAATAAGTAATGATTGATGTGCTAGAACAGGGTAGATGGTTATAAAATGCACATAACCATCTAGGAGCAGATAAAAGTGGAAGCACCACTTGAATGGAAGCTCCAGGAGGGCAGGGACTCTCGACTTCCTCATTTACTGCTCTAGTCCCTATTCCTGGAACAGCCACTCAGTAAGTATGTATAAGATGAGGAATCAGAACAGAATGAGGAAATGGCATTCTTGGTCACCTGTTTGGGAGGAGGTGGGATCAGAGGTAGGAGAGGGATGAGAAGGAGACCGAGGACCATACTGTGTTGTGGGCATTTTTCACACATGGGTACTACCTTAAAAAAAGAAACTAAAAAGGAGTAAGAGCAGGAAAGCAGGACACCTTGAGCCTAAAAAAACAGGTTGGAAAAAATGAGAAATTTGATTAAGAGTCCCTTACTGGTACCTCACTCGTACAACAGACGGGAAAGGGGCTGGCGAGAGGATTAGCAGCACCTGCTCCCTCCTTTTCTGAGGCTGGGAGGAAGCAGTCCCTTTACACAGCATCCCTGCCGGGCTAATCTGCTCCTGCTTGTAAATATGGCAAACCTGGAGTGTTTCCTCCACGTAAATAAACAAGGCTTCCACAAATAGCACGGCCCACTTGTCTCGAACACTGGAGCAATAGGCTTTCCTTCTGACAGCCTCCTGACACCCTGTCGACCTCATGGGAAGTCATTTCTGCCTACTCTCTATGCTGACTTCACTGGCATCTTCGGAGATGATGGGCACTCTTAGAAAAGGAAAGGTCTTACGTGTTTAATTTGGGCCAATTCCTGTTACAATAAACATTCTTCTGTTTCTAGCAATATTCCCAAATGTCCAATATCAGTGCTCCTTTCAAAAAACAGGGAGCATATGAAAAAGAGAAAATTAGTACTTCTGCCAGGAATTTTACATAAAATATCTTGTTTAAATCCCATAATGACTTCATGCAGAAGATAGGATCTCCTTATTTTATAGAAGCTGGGGCTCAGGTAAGCAAGGATTCCTACCAGGTCTGTCTCTAAAAAGTATGTTCTTAGGCCGGGCGCGGTGGCTCACGCCTGTAATCCTAGCACTCTGGGAGGCCGAGGCGGGCGGATTGTTCTGAGCTCAGGAGTTCGAGACCAGCCTGAGCAAGAGCGAGACCCTGTCTCTACCAAAAATAGAAAGAAATGAATTGGACAGCTAAAAATATATATATAGAAAAAATTAGCCGGGTATGGTGGCGCATGCCTGTAGTCCCAGCTACTCGGGAGGCTGAGACAGTGGGATTGCTCGAGCCCAGGAGTTTGAGGTTGCTGTGAGCTAGGCTGATGCCACGGCACTCACCCCAAGCAAGAGAGTGAGACTCTGTCTCAGAAAAAAAAAAAAAAAAAAAGTATGTTCTTTCCACTGTACCCTACTGCCTGCCTACCTTTGCATGACACTTGCAGTTTACAAAGCAACTCACATAAATATCTGATTTAATCCTCACAACTCTGAAATCTAGGAATTACTTTTAATTCCCATTTTACAGAGGGGAAAACTGAGGCTCAGAGACAGGAGCACAGAGTCAGCATAATAAAGGGAGAAAGAGCGCTGCTCTGGAAGTTGAAAGACCTGGATCCTACTCCTGGCTTTGTCCCTGATGGACTTTGTGACTTTGTGACCAGTCATACATCCTCTCTAGCCCACAGTTTCCTCACATGCTCAGCAGCTCAAATAGTCCATGGTCCCAGCAAACCTCCTGGTGTTCTTGTAACAAGATTAGAACTTTAGTTGTAAGGAGGAGCCAACAGAAACTCATGCACACAACCGGCTCTAGTGGAATATTTGCATTTGTTCCTATGCTAAAGTTCACACTTCTAAGTTTTGACAGTTACAATGTCTTAATCATGACACAGCTTCTAGAGTGCCATTAACATTCCCATCGGAAACAGAAATGCCAAATTGCTAATAGCACCCTGGGGGTTTTGCAACTTTTGCTATCAGCTGCCTTTGATGATTTTTTTAAAATTATATTAAGCTTATTAAAAATATCAACCTTTTTTGTTTAAAAACAGAGACTCTATGCCAGTGTCTATACAGATGCAGAAAATGAAACTCTGTCCACCAGAAATAAGGCAGCCCACAAGTGTACCAACTCTACTGAGCTGACGGAAATATCTGAAGACCCCAGACCTGCCTGGCTGCCCGTGGGGCTTCCCTTTGCTGGTGGGGGTCGCCAGCAGCAGTAGCAGGCTACTGCTGAATGAAAGCAGCAGCTGGAACCAGGCATAGGTGGAAGCCATGACCCCGTCTGCCACACAAAACTGAAGAGGGAAGTAGTGGAGTCTTCCATGGTAAGGTAGTGGGTGGAGAATGGGCAAGCCCAGTTTGAATCTGGGCTGTCACTTGTGACTCTTGTGGTCTTGGGCCTGTTATTTCATCTCTCTGAGCTTAGTTTCCTTACCTATAAGAGGGATGTGTTAGGTTGTATGTTCCCCTAAAAGCAGATCCAAAGACAAGGATTTAGGTGTAGGTAAGGTATGTGGGAGGTGACTCCAGGAAGCCCTGGTAGGAGAGTGTGGAAGTGAGACGGGGACGGAAGGAAGCCAATGAGAGCTTGTCATCAAGCAGGTTGCCACTGCAGCAGGAGCTCAGTTCTACTGGGACTCTCTGGGGGACAGTGTAGAACATGCCTTGGGGTTGTTCCCCCTGAGGGGTGAAGAAATGGGTGTACATCCTCCAACTTGCATCCATCATTGGCTAGGGATGTTCCCAGAAGAAGTGACTTCCCAGCATTTCTGGCCTTCCCCGTGCACTGGTTAAGAATTGATGCAAAAATTAAATGGGCCTATGGGCATGGAGAAAATGATGGTAGCTATATAGGTAGGTAGGTAGTTTTACTATTCTTATTTAAAATGAGGAAATTAAGACACAGAAAGATCAAGTAACTTGCATAAAGTTATACAGCCGGTAAGTGATAAAGCCAGATTTGAGCTTAGGCTGTCTAGCACTAGCGTCTACATGGTTAACCATTATACTAGGCTGCCTGTCTACATTCTAAAGAGCTCTCATCCATGGCTACATAGCTCTATTGACATGTCACCTACTGGAGATGCAATTTGTGTCCCAAGATTTATCACGGAATATCTTTCATTGCTTTGGTATGAATCCAAGACTGGCCTTCAGCCTGATGGGCCCAGAAACCAGCTTCTTCCAAATGACTTATAACTATCATAGGAAACAGAACTCTTGAGTCTCCCTGACCAAGAGCAGTCACGTTACTTGGAAGTCAACTGAGAATCAGGTTTATCTGAGAAACACAGACCAGAAGGAGGGGAGTTTAGAGGACTCGAGTGTCTGACAGCTAGAGGCTTGAATCCTCCTGCAGTAAGTGTGACTCCTGCTTGCTCCTACCATGGGACAGTGAAATCTAAAGGTACTGGCCAAGGCTTCCTCTTCCAGGGGCAAACTTTAGACAAACCCATCTACTCACTCAACAATTGTCCCCGAGACTTAACTTTTCTTGGATTCCACGGCTGTCCAAGTCCTTGTTTGTTGACTTTTGTCTTCACATAAGAAACTTTTAGCTTTCAATCAGGATATAGCAAAACTGGGAGGATGAGGAGTCTGTTTCCCTAAGGTGACTTTGAGGATCTCTGCTGTATCCTTGGTAAGTTTAGGTCTTCAAGAGAACTCTTCTTTCTCTTAATTCCTAGCCCATCAGTACTGGCAAAAGTACACAAAGTAAGTGACACATAGTAGGTGCATGATAAATGTCCCTTTAACAACAAACATCTACCCTGGATGAGATATGCACAAAAGACACAGTCCTTGACCTCAAGGTGTCATGGCCTAAAGAGGATGAGAGTCATGGACAAATAACTATGGCTCAGAAAACTGGGAACTGTGATGGAGGTGAAGGTGCAGTGTCACAGTAGCACGGAAGAGAGGTGTGTTGTCAGGGAAGCCCCCAAGGAGACATCTGACCAGTTACAAAGGATAAGGAGAAGGCTCACAGGCAAAAAAATTAGGGAGGATTATTCCTGGCAGAAAGCAGCATGATACCCTTAACAAATCCCAGCAATTGCCTCTGAGTGTAGTAGACTAGAGGTGGGGCTGTGGGAGCTGGGGGAGTGGACAGACGGAACCTGTGTGCCGAGTAGAATGAGGGTGCCCCACTGCTGTGAGGGGGGCTTCCCCGGCCCTTGCTCCAGCCTCTCTGCTCAGCCGCTGCCCCTGTGTGCTGCTTCGTGAAGGATGTGTGTCATGGTCCAGAAAGTTGGGATTTTGTCCAGCAAACATTTGGAACCTGAAAGACTAGGAGGGTTTAAATACAGGAGGTGACATAGTCTGTGTTTTCGAAAGAACACTCTGAAAGCAGCGAGGCTGATGGATTGCTGAGGAGAGACAGACAGCCACAGGCCCTGGGGCACACATCAGGACACAAGCAGAGGCACAAGGCAGAGAGGTGGAGGAGGGAGGGGGGCTTTGAGAAATCCTCTGAGGGTAGACTGGACAGAGTTTGTAACCGTCTGGGTATGGGAGAAGGGAGGATGAGGACAGGATGATGGCTGGGTTCTGAAGCCGGGAGAGAGAGACTCTGGAGACATAGATTTGGGAGCCACACACGTGGAGAGAGAGAAGCTGAATCTGGGGGAGAGTCAGGTGTGAAGAGGACCCAGAACACAGTGGCAGAGAACACTGACACGCTAGAGACAGGAAGAAAAGTGCAGAACTGGGGAGGAAGCCGAGCAAACACTGGCCCATTATCTTTCTTTTTCAGGAGGTGGAGGTATCCGTAGAGACCAGGCCATGTGCTGGGGCGGTTGAGGAGAGTGAGGAGGAAACAGCTGCTGTTGAGAGTGGGTGAGGGAGTTGACTGGGGACATAGAAAAGGACTGCCAAGCATGGATTGTTTTCTCCTGTCCTGACAGCTGCTGTCAGTCAGAAGACCAGATGGAATAATGAGGTAAGATGTTCCCAGCACAGAAGCTATATCCTTGGAGCAAAGCAGGTACTTCTAGATACAGAATTTATCCCTCTGAACCACCGGAGGGCCACTGGTGCCTGATGGAGTAACTGCTCACGGGAGTGCAGGAAAGAACTCTCGGATGCTGTCCCCAGTTACACTAGGAGCAGGCCTTCATCACCATTTGCAGGTCTAGAACAAGGGTGCAAATGGAGGCCCACATACCACATGTCTAAATATTTGGAAACCATGAATTAAACTATAAATTCCCACTGCCAGCCTGCATAACCCATTCCCAGGATCAGCCTTGCTACCCACAGGATAAAACAGCCAAGCTCTCCCCGAGGCCAGCCCTGCCACCTGTGAACCTGGGGGTAGGAGGTAGCTCAGATGTGCTGCGGCAGGATGGGACAGAAGCTGGACCTGGGCCCAGGACTCCCAGCTGATGACCCTCTGAACCCAGGACAGGGATGACATACTTAAGATCCCCAGGGAGCCAAGGCAGGCAGGTTTCACTCGCCATATGTCATTTTGTCAACTCAGGATTTCCAGGCAGCTCTAAATATCTCCCAAAACTATGTCACCCTAGTAGAGAGATGAGAAAGATCACAGTCATCTTGGGGAAACTGGCCTGGCAAGATACCCACTTTGGGTGATTTGAAGCAGCTATAAACAAAAGCAGCCTTTCTGGAAACAACCCAATGTCATTCAACTGGTAAATAGTAAAACATAATAGGGTACATCCATACTATAGAATAATACTCAGTATAACAAACTACTATATATGCAACAACATAGATGTATCTCAAGAGCGTCCCACTAAGTGAAAGAAGCCCGGTGCAGAGGGCTGCATACTGCGTGACTCCACCTACGTGACATTCTGGAAAAGGCAAACTTTAGGGAGAGGAGACAGATCAGTGGTCCCAGAGCAGGAAGTGGGGCATGGGGCAGGGAGAGATTAACTGCAAAGGGACATAAGGAAATTTGACTGGTGATGAAAATGCTCTATACCTTGATTGTGTCGGTGGTTACCCAACTGTATACATTTGTCAAAAGTCATCAAACCAAACATTTAAAAAAGGATGCATTTTATAGTTTGTATAATATATGATACCTTAATAAAGCTAACGCACTAAGTAAGTAAACCAATCAATGAGACCCTCTTTCTCTAGTTTCCCAGGGCAGAGGCTGTGATTCTCTCCCGCCCCCACCTCCCGACTTGAGCATTCAGGTCCACATCCCTTAGTCTAGGGGGGCTATTGAGCCCTTACCCTTTCCTATAATTGCCCTTCATTCAGGTGGCTACCAAACCAGAGACACGGAGAGAGAGATTTACACAGGAAAGACAATATGGAATATGTCGTGTACTGTGGAGTTTGTGATGTGTGGGATCCTTGTGACTATCAGCCCCGAGGCGGGGAAGGGCTCCTCTTTCCAGGCCCTGAGGACAGTATGAGAATGTCCCACACTGCGAGAGTCTGCCTGGACAAGTCTGGGCATATGTCAACTTTTAACGTCCTGTAGATTTTTCTCTCATTTAACACACAACTCTTTGATAACAAACATTCTGTGAAAATCGAATTTTTGTTTGAAAATTTTAAGAGTCCCGTAGCCATTTTAAATAGAATATTTCTTCCCCAATTTACTTGTTTTGCAAATTTGAAATTTTCCAAGGATTCGATTTGCTTAAAGAGGAACACACCCGAAGAGTCAAGCCTCCACTTTGCTCTTGCACCTGCTTATGTGTCTTTTCCTTACGGCAGGGCCCAACCGGAAACCAGAGAAACGGAGAGCGGAAGGGTAGACGGTCAACAGAGCGATGGGTGAATGAGTTGCGTTTGTCTCCCAGGCGCGTCCTCGCAGACCCTCACCCGTGCCCCACCCACCCAGCACTCCAGTTCCCACTTGTATTTCACCAACATTACTTGAAATCATGGGGGCCACTTACCCTGAAAGTGCGCCTTAGACTTGTGACAGAAATGAGGGAAATGGCTTTCTTAAAATTGTCATGTTGCGTGGAAGACTTTTGGCATCAACACCTGTCACACCAAAGGGCTGCTCTTGACTATGAGAGCCTAGAATTTCTGTAATCCACCCTAAAGTCACAGAGCCTTTCTGTGATTCAGTTTATTCATACGTAAAATGGGAATAATGATAACTACCTTCCTTTGCTCCCATAACCACGGTGAGGGTCCAGTGAGGTATTATATGGCAAAGAGCTTTAGAAACTCTGGAATAGTATGTGCAAATGAGAGCTGCTGCTAAGTGGTTGTAAGACACCAGAAGCATGGCAGGAAAATGTGACTCTCTCACGACTGCCAGGACCCCTGGCCTTTAGAGAGTCCCCAGAGGCTTGTTAATGGTTCCACTTTACAACCAACTTGT
Source organism: Indri indri (assembly GCA_004363605.1). NCBI lineage: Eukaryota > Metazoa > Chordata > Mammalia > Primates > Indriidae > Indri > Indri indri. The sequence continues at coordinate 16,064 of RJWJ010003301.1, forward strand.
ATGCAGCTGTGTTCCACCCTCCTTTTTCCTTCCCCCTTCTGCTGCTCACAGAAACACAGTCACAAGATGTATCTTTCTGTCCTGACTACTGGGTCTTGGAGTACTGGCCTAGCCAGGGTCACCAGGTTTCCTGTGAGCTCAGGCAAACCGTCCAGTATGTACTGAGGAATCACGGAGGTCAGCACTACAGCCCAGGCCCGCAATTGTTCTGGCCCCACGGTTCAGTGGACAGGCTAATGCGGCCTATTCGGGAGAGTAGAGTGTGAAAAATAGGAACAAATCTCTGCCTGTTGTGCTCCCAAGGGGCAAAATGCTGGTGGGATTTCTCCTGAAAGCTAATCAATTCCAGAACCACCCAACCAGGGTGCTGAGACCCATGGTTGCTGACTCACAAAGGGACACACTGGTGCTGGGGAAAGGGGACCAAAGTGAAAGGAAATGGGATCGTTCAGCTGAGATAACAGAAAAGCAAGGGGGCAGCACAGGTCTGGCAGAAGCAGAGGGGCAGCCCGACTTCCCCTTTCTGTGCCTCCAGCTACCCGCTCAGCTGCGCAGAGCTCGCCGGCTTTCCTGTCCCCACCACAGTCACCCCTCCCCAGCCTCCTCCCCTCCACCTGCTCTCAGAAAGGATCTCCTAAAGTCACTCGCAGACACCTAAGTCATTGATCATTAAAGCAGGGAGGGCTAACAAGACCCCCAGCCCACTGGTTCCCAATCTGTTTACCGCCAAGAGCTCCTCACGTGCCTCCTCCCTCAGGGAGTCCATATTTGGAGGATTTTAGAATAACTGTCTCTGTTCAGCACCTGCTCCTGTGGGTCATTCATCGAACTAAGAATGTTTCCATTATTACTTCATCTGATGCTGGGAAGTAGATATAACTACCTCTGTTTTACGTGTGAGAAAGCTAAGACCGAGAGAGGTGTGTTTGCCCCAAATCCTACAACTAGAAAATAGGAGAGCAAGAATTCAACCTAGGTCTGTGTGGCTTCAAGGCCCCACATGCTACCACCATTTAAGGAGAAATAGCTTGTTTACCCAGCAATTATACTTCTAGGTATACATCCAAGAAAAATGAAAATGTACATCCACATAAAACTGTATACACCAATGTTTACAGCATAGCCAAAATGTAGAAATAATTTGAATGTCCATCAACTGAAGAATGGATAAATATTTTATAGAAATGTGGAATTTCCATACAATGGAACATTATTTGGTCATAAGAAGGAATGAAGCAACAACATATGCTATAACATGCATGAACCTTGAAAACATTTTGCTAAATGAAAGAAGCCAGTCACAAAAAGATCACATATTTTATGACTTCGTTTACATGAAACTTCCAGAATAAGCAAATATAGAGATACAGAAAGTAGACTGGTGGTTGCTCAGGACTGGGGTGATGGAGAGATAGATAAGGCAGTGAGCCCTAAAGGGTACTGGGTTTCTTTTTGAGGTGATGAAAATGTTCTAAGGTCACATGTGGTAATGGTTGTACATAACTGTGAATATGCTAAAACCATTGAGTTGTATGCTACAATGGGTGGATTGTATTACATGTGGATTAAATCTCAATAAAGCTATTTAAAAAGAAATCGCTCATGCTGTGACTAACAAGTTACTGTGGTTCTGTCCCTCGAAGGTTGAGAAGCAGCAGCTGCATGGTGCAGTGGACAGAATAAGAGCTTTGGGACCAGTGACCTTAGACAAGTTGGTTAGCCTCTCTGAGCCCCAGTTCCCGGGGCCAGTAAGCCCCCCTCGCTGAGTTATTGTTATGGTGTATGGGAAAGCCCCCAGCCCCTCTAATTCTAAAATTGACTGACTTTGAAGTTTGAGGCTTGAATAAAGAGGTAAATGTGGGAGGTGTCTGTGGGCAGAGAGGTTTCTCTTGCAATGAAGTCCCACTGAAGAGGGACCCTTCTCTCCTGTGTGTGCCAGAAGGTGGTCAACCAAAGAGCTGGAAGAAGAGCTTGGTGATTAGCTGCCCTCTGTCCCCTGAGAGACCCAAGATAAAATGGATCGGGTAGAAATTGGAAAACAAGGGGGATTTGTGTGAACTCTGAGGACAACTCTCCTGGCCTTGGAAATTGTTGGGAGCTAGAACTCAGGGAAAGGCTTATGGGAGAACTAAGAGAAAGCCAGACTCCTAAGATAATAAAAATACTGCTCTTTTTCAAGGAAGTAGGATGGCTTGGATCATTCCGATGTATTTTTTCCCGATTATAATGCATCTGCCAAAAATGCAGAGATGCTTTTCTGAAAACAACTGGGGGACAGAAAGAGATATAAAAAAGCTGAGCAAGTAAAAAATAAAACCAGAAAAAATCAAACAATTTGGTAATAGAAGTACTTAATAGTAGGAAATTGTACTAATATGCCAACCATGGTGGTAAAGTATAGTCGACCCACATTATTTCATAGATTCCGTATTTGTGCATTCATCCACTCACTAAAATTTATTTGTAATCCCAAAATCACTACTCGTGGTCCTTTATGGTCATTTATGGATATAAGCAGAGCAGTGAAAAATTCCAGTTGTCTAATGAGTACGTTCCCAGACGAGGTCAAACAAATGCTCTGCTTTCTTGTTTCAGCTCTCATACTGTAAACAAGTGTCCTTTTCACAGTTTATTTAGTGCCATGTTTTCTGTACTGTTTTACTTTTCGTAGGTAATTTCACTGTTGAAAACAGCCCCTAAATGTAGTGCTGTAGGGCTGTCTAGTATTCCTAAGCATAAGAAGGCGGTGATGTGCCTTACTGAGAAAATGTGTTGGATAATCTTTCCCCAGACATGTGTTACAGTGATGTTGGCCATGAGTTCCATGTTAATGAATCAACGATATATATTAAAATGTCTTTAAACAGAAAAATACATGAAAAAAGGTTATGTATTGATCAATAGACAAAAATATTGTGACCCAGAGGCCCACGGAAACCTTACTCTGTATTTTCTCTAGGAGCAATAGTTCAATATTTGCTATTCAGTGTTTGTGGTGTCCTTATAGAATATAAGTACAGAAAATAATGAGAATTAACTGTAGATGCTATGTATTTTTCATACATTATCTTACTTTAATGCCTACAAAGTATGTGTTACCTTCGTTTTATCGAGAAGGAAATTGAGGTTATACATGTTGGATTATGTGATGTGGAGCTAACACGTGAAAGTGGTAGCGTTTGAATCCATTTCTAATTCCCCAGAGAGGAAGGGAACTCTCTAGCCCTTCAACTGCAGTGCTAGTTCTTAGGAAAAGGCGGCCAGTCAATCCATATCAGGGATGGTAGAAGAACACACGGCAAGCTGGGCTTAGTCAAGAACAATCTAAATCAGAGAAAGGAAGACGAAGGAACTGCACATAATCCTCCAGATGTAGTCTGCACTGGTCAGACTCTAGCTATGTTTGGGAGGAAGAGATGAACTATAATCAGCACAGGAGAGAGGCACCAGCGTGGTGAGGATTCTGGGAACCAACACGTCAAGACAGAAATGACGGAAGGAACAGGAGCTGTTCAGTGTGGAAATGCCAGCCTGGAGGCAAACAGGGTGATCTGTAAATGTCAGAAGAGCTATCTCGTGGATGAAGAACTAGGTGGAAAGCAGCATGAGGACTGCAGTTTGAAAGTTTCAGGGGACAGATTTTGGCTCAATGCAAAGCACAATTTATGATATTGAGAACTTCCCTACTAGCCAAGATTGGAAACTGGTGGTCCACGGGCCACATCCACATGCAGACATATTTTGTTGGCTTGCAGTGTTTTTTCAGAAAATGTATTTAAATGCCTTCTGCAGGCCACGTGCCCTTGTTTCCATAGCTGCACCACTCCCTGTGCTCTTAGCTCCATGCCACTCCTGTGTAACTTGCTTTGCCCTTGAAGTAAGGTTCCCAGATTTAGCAAATAAAAATAAAAGATACAGTTAAATTTTAATTTCAGACAAATGAAAATTTCTTAGTATAAGTATGTCCCATGCAAGACTTGGATATACTTATACCATATTTGTATTTATATCCCAATATTCGGGATTTACAAATACTGTCCTGTACTTAATCTGGCAACCCTACCCTGGAGGCTTTAAATGGAAGCCCTTGATGTTGCATTTTGAGACAGTGGGCTCCGTATTTGGGAAACATTGAGAGACTTTTCTCAGAGGAATGCTTGGGATGGAAACAGGGATAAAATGGTTTAAGGATGTCCTTGCCTTTTTTTTCTTGAGATCCCCTATTTCAGTGTAACAAAACAACAAAATACTGGTAGAGGGAGACGACTCTGAATTATCAGGTGGTACTCTGGGTGTGGTTGATGGGTGGGACACCAGCTTCTTGTTCTTATAGCAGAATGTTCTACCAAAAGAGCTGAGATTGATAGATAAGGACGTAACGTGGTTTTGATCTCTAGTATCAATTGCTAGTAAAATTCCTTTTAAGCAAAAAGTTGATTGGTGTGTCTGCAGCTGGTGGTGGCGATGTCTTCCTGGATTAGGCATGTTACACTCCAAAATGATAATTCTGCTTTTATCTGTCTAAAGCCATTTTCTACTTCTCTGAAACTGTGGTTAGTCATCCTAACACTTCTTGTTTTCCTATCCCGCTGCCAGAACTGCTTTTCTGGCTGTTTTGAACAGATTGTGACCAACTCACCGAGGAACGTGGCAGCAGTTGATATGAGAGAAGAGACTGATACTAACTCCCTCTGTTACCACACCTTCAGTTTCTTCAGTGGAAAACAAGTGGCAGCTCTCTGAGGTCACTTCTAGAAATCGTGCCTCTAAAACTAAGTGTCAATAGTCTTGGGTCATCTGCTAGTCTTTCAGTGTCCTCCTACTAGCCTCTGGGGAATTAGAATGTTTGTGTTTGATGGGACTCGAGAAAGAATTTGGTTCAACTCTCTCATTTTGGAGATAAAGGGAACACAGTAGGACGACAAGGTCCAGAGCTCTCTGCAGCTCAGCAAATGGCTTTCCATTTCTTCCTTCCAGAGAGTCTCTGGATGTTAAATAAGAGACTTCAAGTGACTTATAGCCCCACTATTTTCAAATAATAACTCTGTTTTCACAGTTGTACTTACATCATATGCAGAGAACTCCAGCCAATATGTGTTGAATGAATGTGCTGGAAATAAGGAGACAAGAACAATGGCTTTGGGAGCAGAAATATCCTGGCTCCTCCATTCACCAGCTGGTGAATTTGGGCAAGTTTTCAGTTTTTTAATTTCACTGCCTCAGTTTCTTTATTTGTAAAATGCAGATAAACTACCTCTCACAGGGTTGTGAAGAGAAAATGGAATAATGTAGGCACTCAATAAATGACAGCAATTATTACTGTGCCTGTTGAATTAATGCAAAACATAAGCAAAAAGAACCACCACATGGCAGTATGATTTTCTAACCTTTTAATGTGATCTCACTTTGTTTGGCACAAAGATCTAGACTGGTAATCTGATGGATGAGTTGCTTTGTGTGACTGCCCACGGTGGTGGGCACTACATTACTGGTCCCTAAAAGCATTTAAGGAGAGGCATTATAGTCAGCAGTGGGATGCATGCCAACTGTTTTATTTATGATGCCTGTTTGGACCAAAAGGCCAGCCAGCATTTGGGCCCCAGGAAGAAGCCTAGGGCCTCATTCACATCATTACTCCACAACGCGGCGGAAAGACTGCACAGCTGGGGAAGCTGCGCTCCAGTCGATGGGCTTCCGGTACTCCTTCTTCTCCAGCAGGTACTGCCTGCCGCGGTAGTTGGGTAGCTCATAGAAAATCCAGACACCCTCCAGCACCTTACAGGAGTGGATCTCTCGCATGTGAAACTGCTCCATGATGGAAGGGCAATCTTCAGTGGTTTCATACATTTGACCACTAAAATCTGCTTTCTCAAAGATTTGAATCTTATACTGGCCTCCGCTGGGCTGAAAAAAACACAAACGGCAACCATTACGGAAATCACCAGCAGGTTAAGAACTTAGAGAACAGTATGGCTCCAAATCTACTACCTTGAAAGCTAGATGATCTAAACATCCATTTCCACTGTGTACTGACTGAAACAGCTTTCTTTTTATTTTTAATTATTATGGGAACATGATAGTTGCATATCTTTGTAGGGTACATGTGATGTTTTGATACAGGCATTCGATGTGTATTAATCAAATCAGGGTAATTGGGGTATACATCTCCTCAAGCATTTATCATTTCTTTGTGTTAGGAATATTCCAATCCCCCTCTTTTAGCTATTTTAAAGTACACCCCAACTTATTGTTGATTATAGTCATGTTGTGCTATCACATATTATTCATTCTATCTATCTAACTGTATTTTTGCACCCATTAACCATCCCCACATAATCCCCCCATGCCTACTATCCTTCCCAGCCTCTGGTAACTATCATTCTGTTCTCTGTCTCCATGAGATCAATTGTTTTAATATTTATCTCCCACATATAAGTGAGAACATGTGAGATTTGTTCTTTGTGTGCTTGGCTTATTTCACTTAACATAATGTTCTCCAATTCCATCCATCTTGTTGCAAATGGCAGGATTTCATTTTTGCAGCTATATAATTTTCCATTGTGCATATGTACCGTGATTTTTTTTATCCACTTATCCACTGATGGACACTTAGGTTGATTCCAAATCTTGGCTCTTGTGAATAGTGCTAAACAGCTGACTTTTAATAAGAAAAAATTATCTCCTCAAAATACTCAAGAAGCAGAGGAAGTGCCATGAGAATAATTAGTGTATTCAGTCCTGTGATGAACTGATCTAAGATGTCATTTAAGTGTCAGCAGCCAACAAAAGACAGCCACACAATAAGACGTAGAAAAACCTCCAGAAAACTTTCACATTAAAGCAAGAAAGAGAGAGACAGAGAGAGCGAGAGAAAGGGAGCCAGGGAGGGAGGGAGGGAGAGAACGCGAGCAGACGTACCAGATGAACGGCTCTGCAGGAGCTGAGACGATCGTTGAGGCCCATCCAACGCTGGTACTCAGGGTACTCCCCCGGAGGTAAGACGTACATGTACCCAGCAAAGTTGGGCCTTTCGTACACAGCCCAGGTGCCTCCTTCCACCCTAATGGAGTTGCAGCGACTTAGGTAAGTGTGGAAATCCGCACAGTCGCAATCAGAGTCATAGCGGCGGCCTTGAAAATTTTTGTCTTCATAGAAAGTGATCTGAAGTACAGGCACACAAAGAAAACTGAGGAATCAGGTAGCTTTATTCACAGAGGAGATAAAAATTAAGAACATACTGCCCTCTTTTAGAAATTCCTTTCTCCTCAATTTTGAGGAGAAAATATATAGTTCTACCTCACCTCACAAAATATGCCTTCTGGCAGACAACTTTAGTTGTCAACAATAGGAATGAGTACTTTCTAAAGGCTTAATAGGAAGCAAAACAGAAGAGTGCTCTAACGTAAGCCAACAGTTTCAGACTCAAGTCTTCCTTTATGTCCCCACAGCTCTCTGTACTTACATTATATTATAAATTACCCATCTGTATGGCTATCCCTCCCGCTAGACTCTCACTAGATTTCTTTCAAGGGCAAGGACCAAGCCTTACTTAAGCTATGGATCCCCTGTGCACAGCACTTGACAAGCCCTCAGTGAATGTTCGATGAAGATGAGTGAGTTCCAAATGCAGAAATTCGTGATAGGTGATATACAGTGAAAAATACAACATAAACCTTAGCTTTAGAAAGATTATTTTAGATGGATATAGAGCATATACACATGCAAATATACATATTAAGTTCTGTATTATTAGCTTATTGCCAACAGAGTAGTTGCAAAGTAACAAAGGCAAGAATGCTCTTTTTGTTTTGTTTTTCGATACAGGGTCTTGCTCTGTCGCCCAGGCTGGTGTGATGTGGCATCATCATAGCTCACTGCAACCTCGAACTCCTGGGCTCAAGTGATCCTCCTGCCTCAGCCTTCTGAGTACCTGGAACTACAGGTGTGTACCACCATGTCCCTCTAATTTTTTAAGTTTTTTGTAGAGACGGGGTCTCACTATGTTGACCAGGCTGGTCTCAAACTCCTGGCCTCAAGCCATCCTCTTGCCTCGGCCTCCCACAGTGCCAGGATTACAGGTGTGAGCCATAGTGCCCAGTCAGGAATGCTCTTTACTTCACACTCTCACCAGGTTTCTACCACAATGCCTGGGGTAAGTCTCTGACGGCAGCCATGGGAAACCAGGAATAAGAAGCCTGGGCTCTAGAGCTGCCTCCCCACAATCAGTCTTACAACCTCAGTCAAGTCGCCTCTCTGGCCTTCAGCTTCCCATTTTGTCAAATGCAAGGACTAGAGCAGATGGGGTTCCCCTGGCTGTAACAACTCAAGAGCTTTTCTGGTTGAAATAGGGGATAGACGGGAACTCCTAAGGATTCACAAAGCATTTTCTGAAAACCACTATAAAAACCACAAATGGACTACAGAGTTTATTCCTTGTTGTTCAATAAATTCCACAATCTAAGATCAATGTTAGGTTATAATTTACACTGAAACTACCGATGTCATGCTTTGAGCAGTTAATTCGCTAGCACTATGCTGCCCCCTTGTGGCTGATTTGCTTCATGGATTTAAAAGTAGAAAACCATGTGACTCATTTCAGGCGAAAGCAGAGCCAGGTAGACTCTTGAAAGGATCTTGAGCTGAGGATTGAAGGATAATTGGGTATTTTCCAGAGGCAAATTAAAAGACAAGTCTGTTTAAAAGATTAAAGAAGTGAAAGAACATGGTCCGTTACAGGGACAACAGTTTGTTAAGCCTAATGCATTTCGAATATGTGAAATATTAGAAAATAAAGCCAGAAAAATGACACAAGAGCCATGCTAGAATCCCTCTGGTGATTATTTGAGAGCTGTACATAGTAGTCTGTGCCTGGAAATAGATAGCTGCTATGGGCCAGGCGTGAGATGATGAGGGCCATTGAAGGGCAACTGCTGTGTTAATTTAGAATTTGGTGACTAATTACATGTAGGGAATGAAGGAAAGGATGTAGCACAGATTTAGATACATGACACCTCAGTTTACAGATAAAGGAAAAAAAAAAAAAATCCCAGCACTACTGCTTACTTGCTATGCGACCTTGGACAGGGCATTGAACCTTTCTCTAAAGCTCTTCATTTGCTAAATGGGATAATAGTATCTACTGTAGAGGGATGTTCTGAGGGTCCAATGGCATAATATTAATCAAGTACTTAGTTTAATACCTGACTCGTAATTGCCAATAAGCTTTTGCAACAGTTGTTACAGATTAAGAAGTGACTTGCCTAACGTTACTAGCTAGGGCCCAGTTAGTTGCAAGCAAGCCAGTGACTGCAGAGCAAAACTCCTGGTTAGTAATCTGCGGTTCACTTCTTTTTCTTTTGCTGTCTTCTACCTGTGCAGCTAGCTGTTTAACATGGCAGCACTTACTCTCTTAGACACTGAACAAGACTGATCCTGAGCCTCAGGGGCTTTTCCCATGACCTGTGGAGAGATCTTTAAGAAAATCAGGTAACTTCTCTAAGAATGGCTAGATTCTAAACTCCTTAATTCATACACTCAATTCGCCTTTGGTTTTTTGGTAATTCACCAAAAAGGAGGCGCTGCAAGAGATACGCTATGGGAAGTAAGGTTAATATTATCTATTTTACTTCATGGTTTCTCACACTTACTGCCCTCTGAACATTTGCTTGACTGATACCAATGTCTGAGAAGTGGAAATACACACCATGCTCAATAAGCTCACCGGATGTTCATGCTCGCAGTGGATGAGCCAACCATCCCAAGGTTGAAACAAAGCACTTGTCCTGTTACTATGGAATCATTACTGAGCTCTAGGACCACCCTCTCCTTTCAGTGGGAGGCCTTTCAAATCTCAGAGCCAGAGAATGTTGCACCTACCTAGGCTCAATTTCTATTTGTAGAAGAACCATGAAATTCACACTATTGTCAGCTAAGAGGTTTTGGCCCTTGGGCAAAAAATTTTGTAGAGAAGGCTAAGAAATGTACAGAAGGTTTTCCTAGAAATTATTACAAAATTTCTATCATTTTCAAGTTTATATTTTCGAAAAACAGCCTACTAGTCCAATGTAGCAGAAAGAAAAACGTCTTAAGTATCCCAGAGGTAACAAAAACATACTTAGTAAAACTCCATTCCTTCTACCAAGCCCCTAACTCCTCTGATTAAACTGCTATCAAGATAGTGGGAAAGGGAAAAGCAATGAGAAAGAGTAAGAAATAACTTACTGTGTCCTTTGGCCTAGCAAGCAAAACTTATTTAACTAAATGAACAACTCAGCTATAAATAAGAGTACACTATTGCTACTCTGGAAATCTTTAAAATCAAGAGATATTTTCATCTGTCTAAGGCAGTTATGGTTATCTCACTTGATTGTTCACAGTCAGTTACAGACTGAACTCCTTGTTCTACTACTTTGCCCTCTCCTCACTACTGCACTTGACTAGTCTTTAAAAAAAAAAAAAATAAGACAGTTATGTAACAGCCTTCCCTCAAGGCATGTGGATATCCCTCTATGGACTTAAAATTCTTTTTAGTGGGATTTGCATGGCATATTTTCAAGAACCTCAGAGCACTAACAACACTTAGTTATCTCCCCAAACCTTCTGGATGACAAGCATGATTATTAGTTCTGTTTTCCAATGGAAAAAAAAATCAGGCACTAATCAATTATGGAACAAGTTAACAGGTACTGTCTGACATGACACAATGGGAAGTACACAACAATGCCTACGTAGCTTTCTTGCCAAAGATGCTTAGTCTGAATCCAAACGTGAGGAAATAATTGGAGAAATCTATATTGCAGGACTTTCTAAAAGATACCTGGCCTAGATTTTTAAAACTGTCAATATATCAAACAACAACAACAACAACAACGACAACAAAAGTAGGGGGACTGTTCTAGATTAAACAGGCTAAAAAAATAAAGAAGCTAAGGAGACATGACGAGCAATGCAATACATGATCTTTGATTGGATCCTACATTAAGGGAAAAACCAGCCATGAAGCACATTTCTGGGGGCAACTGGGGGAGATTTAAGTATGGTTTCAATATTAAGTATTATATTTATGATAAATCTTGAGGACATGATAATGATACAATGTTTATACAGGGGAATATCCTTGCTTTTAGGAGATACATGCTTAAATATTTAAGGCAAAAGTACAGGAAAGTCTGCTACTTATTTTCAAATGGTTTAGTAAGGAGACAGGGACACAGACCAAATATGGCAAAATGTTAACAATTGGAGTGAAGGATACACAAGTATTCATTCAATATTTCTTATTCTTTCAGGATTCCATGGGTTTGAAATTTTTCAAAGTAAAAAACTGAAGGAAAAACCAGGCACCAGCTGTGCCTTACACCCACTGGTCAGCGGAACAGCTAAAAAGAAGACATATTCCCTCATTCCCAAAGCCCTGAGAGATCAATTTCCATCCCAGCAATGGTGAGTCAAATATTTTGGAGGCAATTTTCCTAATGTAAAGGGGCACTTTATTTGGGGAAAGGGTAAGAATAACTGCTTGAATGAAGGAGATATATAGGATTTTATTTACTTGATTGGCCCATCCACCTTGGCCATTTAGAACATTAATGGTTGAAGCTAAATTTCACAAAATACATTTTTAATTTACTACTAAAAGTTTTCTACTCCATATCATCTTCATCAGCATGTCTTACTCCTGTGGAGATTCATAGAATATTAGTTGCTAGAAGGCAGAAAGATAATCCTTAATAAGGTGTTTGGTAATTCTGTTAGAATTAAAAATATAATAAACATTTCTTAATCTTCTCAGCCAAGCCCAGCCCTAATCATTATGATACTCACCTCCAGGCAAAGCAGCCAAAACTTTTTTCTGTGTTCCTTTCAGTGTATCTTTAGGTGAAAAGTGGGTAGGCTAAAAATCAGTATGACCATTTACTTACCTTGGTTCCAGTTTTAGACATATTTGGTGCATAGGTTGGTTTCCCCAGTGCTGAAAGAAATTCAGGAATAGCTATAGAGAGTTAGAGGCACAGTGACATTTATACTGGGCTGGTTTCAAATCAAACAGTTGCTTAGTCATGAGAATAGAATCCAAAAATTGAGTCAGTCATTTAGAGGCTATTGATGGTTTCTAGAAAAAACCAATTGGGATTATGAAATAAAAGAAAGCTTCAGTATCCCCTTTAATGCTTACCAAGCCCTACTGCATTATAGACTTTGCTGAGTCAAGACACCAAAACCCAGCCAAAGTTTTAAAAATTAAAAACAAAAAGTCCTCCTTCCCTGGGCAATTTGGGGTTTTTTTTAGCAAGCAGCCTCTTTGAAATTCCTAATGTCTTTTTTCCTTCAACAAAGCTTATAGGAAATAAAAGTCCAAAGACCATGCTCTATTTCTGGACAGAAATGACATGTTCCAAAGGCAAAAGAACTTACATGACAGCTAAAGGCAATGCATGATCTTGTGTTGGGGGGAAAAGTCACTACAAAGGACATTGTTGGGACAATTAGAAAAAAAATCTTAATGTGGACTGTGTATACTATTTTGCCAAAGTTTAGCTTCTTGAATTTGATCATTCATTATGACTAAGTAAGAGAATGTCTTTGTTTTTAGGAGATGCATGGTAACATACTTAGGATTGAAGGTACAAGATGTCTGCAACCTACACTTAAATTGTTGAGCAAACATAAAATAATGCTATTATATAAAGAGTGGTAAAGTCAATATGGCAAAATGTTAACAATTGGTGAATGCAGACAAAGGGTATGTGGGAGTCCACTGACCAATTCTTGCAACTGTTCCTTAAGTCTGAAATTCTTTCAAACACAAATTTAAAAAGAAAGAGTTCTAATCACAAGAAGGGTGCCGTAGTATGTAGAGAGACAGAAAACTACCATGGGACTCCTGAATTTGCAAAGGTTTAGCTAAGTCCAACTTGCCACCCACTACGTGGTGTTTCTCTGCCCATATTATATTGGGACATGTTAGGAGAGTATTTTTTGGCCATTAATACACCTCTGACTTTAGGAAAGAGATTATATCTTATGTAAACTCAAAGAAACAACAAATCATTCTTCTCCATTTTAATTTTCCTGGTCAAGTGTATTCTTCTCAAAAGTCCAACTTCCTCATCTTTCTATTAACAAAGCTATTCAGCAAATATTTTTACAAATGGGATACCTCCCAGATGTATTATGGTCAATTCAGAAAATGGCAAATGTGCCTTGATAAGAAGAAGATTAATGAGAAACAGTGTATTAAACTATATGGTTAGTTTTCTGTATTTTATAAAATTTAAAGAAAGTATCTGATTAATACCATTAATTTCATTAACAATAGCAATTTCTGAAATACACTTTTGTTATCCCAGTGTTTATATGGTAATGCTCTACTTGCTTGAATTTCACCTTAAAATAAAAACTATGAAAACTTCAATTAGAATTAACATTCTGAAGATTTTTACTTTAGAAATATGAAAGCAAGCCCTTTGTGATATAATTACTGATTAAATGGCCAGTGAGTATAAGAAACGACGTTTATCAGTGATCTGATTCATTCACTAATTTGATCATTGTTTTTCTTTATCTTTAAGAACAGGGCTTTCCCAATCAAATGTAAATTTCACTTTGCTATGTCACAGAATGACACTGGAAACCTTTTCTAAAATTAAAAGTAAAACTTTATCTTTTTTCAAAAGGAAAAAATTACTCTTTAGTTTGTTTATTGAAAATTTGAAACAGAAAATGAAAAATAAAGATTTTTACACAATTTCATTAAGTTTCATACTTTAAGGACTAAAATATCTTCATATAAAACTTTCTATTATGTTTATACACCAGTAAGTCATACTTTCATTCCACCTATTTTTTAAAATGAGTAGCAATTTCCTTTTAAATAGTTATAAATAACTATAAAACTCTTATCTAACTCTAGAAAGGATGAAATCCTTTCATCATACAAATTAAAATAGGCAGTAGACTTGCAAATCTACATTCAATCACTTTAATATTAACATATATCCAATAGGACTGCTTTCATCAACTTTTTCATTTTGGCATCATAAAGATGAGTCTTCTGATACTCTATAAACAACATGTTTATATGAAAGTCAGAAGTTTAGCTAAAATTCAACCTAAACAGTAATAAATGAATGTGGAAGGAAAATCAAAAAGTCTTAAATAGGAAGAAAAAGCCCCAACATCTCTTAAGCAGCAAGAGTGCCTTCCCAATTTAGTTTCAAGACGAGCACCATCCTCCATTCATCCTCATGCTTTCACAGGGCCCTGAAGATAACAAAAGAAAAATTAGTAACAATTTTCTATTGCCTTCATGCAAATAGTCAGAAAAACAACCATGCATTTACACAGTCACATAAATTATCAAGGTCAGATGATAGTTTAAGTTAATTATATTCCTTTTTTCTAAGTGTCACATAAGTTCATGATAGAAGAAATTCATACATAGACATAAAATACCGGCAGGCTTAAAGTAAAATTTTTACCATTTCCTTTGTATAATCTCCATGAGACTTCTAATTCTTAATCTCAGCATGTATTAACTAAATGTAAAAAAAAATTTTTAACAATACATACTTTAAAAATGTAAATATGTAAAATAAACAATAAAGAACACATTTTCACAACTTTGGAAAACCATGGTTCCTTAAAAAGTGAGACATATGTCCTTGCAATTCCACTCTTTGATATATACCTATGAGAAATAAAAACATATGTCTACACAAAAACTTGTACACAAACGTACATAGCAGCATTACTCAGAATAGCCAAAAAGTGGAAACAACCCAAATGTCCATCAACTGATGAACAGATAAACCAAGTGGCAGATCCACACAACAGAATATTATCTGGCCATGAAAAAGAATGGAGTACTGATACATGCTATAACATAGATGAACCTTGAAAACATGCGAAGTGAAAGACACGGAAGGCTGCATGTTGTACGATTCCATTTATATGAAATGTCCAGAATAGACATAGTAGATTAGTGGTTGCCAGGGGCTGAGGGGAAAAGGAGATATAGAAGGCTGGAGGAATGGGGAGTGACTGCCAATGGACTTTATTTTGGGGGTGATGAAAATGTTCTAGATTTATTAATGGTTATGGTTGCCCAAACTTTGCATATATTTAAAAGCCACTAAATTCTTCACTTTAAAAAGGTGAATTTTAATTCACATCTTATGTGATTAAATCTTAAAACAAATGAAGAAGTTTTCTCCCACCCTAGATAGATACCCAGTCTCATTTCTCAAAGACAAACACTGTTTACAATTTCTTTATATCTTTTCAAAAAGTTTAGGCATACGATTAGTATATAAATATGTGTGATAATCCCTCTCTATTTTCGAACACACAAAGCAACATTTTACTTTTTCCCCTGAGCTTAGAGATGACTCAGTATCGGCACATACAGATAAACTTCATTATTTTTAAAGATGCATTCCATGGTATGGATGAATCAGTTCATCAGGCACCAATCCTATACTGAGAAGTATTTGGGTTGTTTCCAGTCTACACCTATTCCAAATAATTCTGCAACAAACATCTTTTTATAATAGATCTTTACAAGTTACAAAATTTCAATTAGATAGGAGGAATAAGTTCAAGAGATTTAATGAGCAACGTGGTGACTATAGTTAATAATAATATAGTGTATTATTATTAAAAATGCTGAGAGTAGATTTTAAGTGCTGTCACAACAAAAATGAGAACTATGTGAGATAATGCATATGTTAATTAGCTTGATTTAGCCATTCCTCAACGTGCATATATTTTAAAACATCAGACGGGCCTGGTGGCATGTGCCTGTAGTCCCAGCTACTCGGGAGGCTGAGGTTAGACGATCTCTTGAGCCCAGGATTTCAAGGCCAGCCTGGGCAACACAGCATGACCTCATCTCTCAAAAAACAAAACATCATGTTGTGTATAAAAAATATATACTATTTTATCTGTCAATTTAAAAAACTAAAATAAAAAATTAAATAGATCTCTACATACACAAGTATATTCAGAGGATAAATTCTAATAAGTGAAATCGCTGCTAAGTCAAAGAATATTTGTATTTTTAATTTTAATTTTGTCAAAATACCCTCATAGAGGTTGCATACATTTATACCTTTCCCAGTGGTAAATGAAATGTCTTGCTAGCACTGTGTACAACCAGTTTTTGATCCTTGCCAATCTGATAAATAAAAAGTAGTATCTTACATTTCTTTAAGTGATCATCTTTGTGTCTATAAATATTTTTCTGTGAACTATCTATTCATGAACTTTGTCCATTTTTCTATTGTTAGTGTTTTAAAATACCAAAGTAAACTAATTTCTATTAAGAAAGGAATATCATATATTTGGATTAAATAACTTCCAGTAAATTTGTTTGTATCCTAATTCTCTTCTACTTAATCTATGATCATCTAGTGTTCAGTAATCAAATTTTCATTTGGATTAATTCTGGTTATTACTGCTCATATGCGTAATTAACAAAGATCAGCTAATTTATGAATTGGTTTGGAGGGATGGGAAAGAGGGAAGATGTGTTACAAAGAGGGAATTAAACTTAAAGCTATGTGTGGGGAATAGTTATATTATCTTTGGACAGTACAACTTGTACCAGGCAAAAAGCAAAAAAGTTAAAACTTGGCTATTATATTTGCCCAAATTTCTACAGGCTCCATTTTGGTTCGTCTTTTCACTATAAAATATGGTAATAAAAATATGGGTATGTGAAGGTCTGCGTATACTGGTGGGAGTGGTAGAAAACATTTGGCAATGTTTAATAATATAATATTGTGTGCATTTTTTTTACACTCGGAAGGTTTCCTCCAAAGAATGTTTTAAGTGGTGTACATTATAAATGCCTACCAGTATTTTGATGTAGGATCCCTATCCTGCTGCTTGTTTGGAGCCTGCTGCAGGAGGGACAAGGCTGTCCAGCTGCTGGCGATGTCCTGTATTAATCAACCATTCATAAAACTTGTTCTCCACAAGTACCTGGAACTGCTTCCTTTGATCCCTAAAATCACAAGTGAAAGCAGAAAGAACATAAGAACACTAATTCATCTATATTTAATTCCAAGTGATTACATAACACTTTAATGGGATAACATTAAATGATTCATTATTTCTAGTTATCCTTTTGTTCTCTCTCTGTTTAAAGAATACTAGACCACCCTCCACCACCAAAAAAGGATTGGTCAGATATAATGCCCTCTTTGTAAAGACTTATTCATTGTCAGATATTTACTGAGGACCAAGTGAATGCTGGGTAGTGTTCTGATTGATGGGGATAAATGTGTAAAGAAAAGAGAAGAGACAAAGCTCCTGTTCAGGCTGGATGGTACTACTCGACTCCAGAGGGACCACTCACATTGTGATCTATGTAGTCTATGTCCCTGTGGACCCTATATTCTAGTAGGAAACATAGGTAACAAATAAAATAAATATATGATATAAATAGTTGTAAGAGCCTTGGAGAAAAATAGAGCAGGGTAAAGGAATGGAGAATATTGGAAATGCTATTTTAGAAAAATAATGGACAGAGATGACCTCTCTAAAAATGACATTTGTTCAGAGGTCTGAATGAAGTGATGGAGTAAGCAAAATGACTATCTGGAGGAACATACCAAGCAGAAGAAACAGAAAGGACAAAGATTCTAAAGTTAGAGCATATTTAACATGTTCATGGTAAGATAGAAAAGAGTAGCTCCTGACAGCCGGGAGCTAGCTTAGCACTATCCTAGGCCTTGATGTAGCTGGATCTGGCCTGGCTGTGGTGTTCTTCTGTTGAAGAACAATTCCACAGAATACTAACATAAGACAAAGCCACTCCAGGATGATGACAGTCCACAGCAAGAACAAGACCACTCCATAACCATATCTCATTCCAGATGCCCTCTGCGCCCCGCCAAAAAAAAATTTATGGTCTAAACCACAAAAATAACCAAATGACACCCTTTGAGTGACTGCTGCTTCCTTATAATTACAGTTTTAGCTCTATTTCCTTCCTCTTGCCTTAGCTATAAAAATTATTAAGCTATCAAATCATAGAATTACTCTCAGTCCCAGATAGCCCTCTTCCTAGAACCCTCCCCCAAATGACCTAACACAAGGCAAAATCCCCAAACTTTCACTGAGATAAACACAGTCCTCTTAAGTGTACATATAAGAATAACATCCACTGGATGTCGGGCAGGGGGGAGGGGGGAAGGGGGAGGAGGGGACGGGTATATGCATACACAAAGAGTGCAATGTGCACCATCCGAGGGACGGACACGCTTGAAACTCAGACTTGGTGGGGGGGGGGGCAAGGGCAACATACATAACCTAAACATCTGTACCCCCATAATATGCTGAAATATAAAAAAAAAAAAAAAACCACCCAAAAAACCACAGTTCTCTTGCTCCTTGCAATGAGTCAGTACAATCCACGTTTGTTCTACATATGTTCCCAGCAGTCTTTGGCTAGATGGCAATGACTAAGTAATAGCAAGAAGACTGTTGTATGCTGGGAGGGAGTAAAGGGGAAAGAGAATGGCAGCAAATGAGGAAAAGAGAGCCTGATAGGTATGGTAAAGACTTTAGCTTTTATTCCAAATGTGATTAAAAGCCATTAGAGGAGTCAGAGCAGGAAAATGACAAAAATGTAATCACTTTCAAATGGATCTTATTGGCAGTCTGTTTTCAAACTGATTTCTGTCTGCCTATATTCCCAAAGTCAAACTGACTACTTTTGTTGTTTCTGGTGTCACCACGGATCTCACCACTTGAAAACACTATGATTCAGAGTTAACATTTATCAAGTGTTTACCACATCCCATACTCTGCATATGTGTATAAGTTTTTCACATGTGTAAGAGAATCTAGGCACCTAAATATCAGAAGCTTATTCAAACAACAGAATTTCTTTAAAAGGATATTTTTTCAATGGTCATCCATTTTTATATCACATTATTATAATGTTATTATTGTATGATATAATATGACATGATATAGTATGACAATAGTTGAAAGAAAATGATAAAGACATCTGAGGCATTTAAGAACCTCTGGAACCAAACTGACTAGGTGTGAATCCTGGCTCCTGTGTGACTTTGGGAAAAGTACCTAATCTCTCAGTTCTTCAGTTTTCTCATCTTTAATAGGGAATCATTATGAAGAATAAATGAATTAGTACCTAGAAGGTACTTAGAATAGTCTTAAATTATGTGGTATATTCTATATATGATTTCTTTGATTCATGTAACTCTTATTTCCGTCAACTAAACTTAAGCCTCTTAAAAGGGAGTCCAATACTTGAGTATCCACTCACTCCCATCCCTCGACCCAACAGTGCCTAGAATACTGACCTGAAATCCAAGCTTTCACAAAACTTTAGCACAGCTGTAAAAATGTACAGATTAATTTGTTTTCCCATGGAGTTTCACATAAAATACAAACTATTACTTCTAAAAAATACTCACTTTGTCAAACGAGCCTCCTTCACAGTTTTCTGCCAGATTTGTATCTTCTGTTCTCTTTGACCAAGTGCTTTCTGATATGCAGATGGAAGACCCCCAGGTATTTCTGTTGTGTCCCCTTCCATTTCAAAGGGAATAATAAATACATAGAATTCACAAGGTGGTAAGAGCCGGAAGACACTAGCGTCACTGTTCTCTCTGCACACAATCATTGGATTATTCCAATAGTTAGGCACTGTAGCAAGGCCCGTCCTGGCCATATGGTCCTCTAGCATTGGGTAATGGGTATGAAAAGGGGCAAAAGTTACTGTCTGGTTCCCAGAGAGAATAAGTGGGCGCGTAGGCGTCAGAATGTGAAAGATGCACCCTGTGGTAGAAGAGATAGACAAACGGTGGCAAACAGCAATGACTTTAACATTGTCACAATTGTGTAGGTGAAGAGTAGTCTCTACAGGGCCCAAGACAAAGGTAGTATTCCTGCATTTCTCAATCATCACAGATCTGAAAAAAGAAAAACATGAGATAAATTCCTCTGAATAAGATAAAAACTATTTGACTGAAATATTATTCTCTAATGGCAAAAAAAGGGTCATAGTCCAAAGAAAATATCCAAATGTCAGAACGCTATGAAGACTGTGCTTACCGTAAGGGGGAGAGCAGATATATAAAAGACTCGTTGCACCGATGAATCTTTACGTGTGCCCCCACCAGCGTATCTGAGCTCTTGGCCAATGTCTGCTTGTAAACCTGGCTCATCACCACCATGCCATGCATCCTAGGGGCCACATGAGTATTACAAGCAATCTTAGCTCTTTTGGTTGTCCCTTCAACTATTTAAGAAAACATATAAATAAATGAGATAGTTTCAAATCAAAGAAAACAAATAATCATATAAGGTTACACATGTTTATGTGTATACATGTTTAAAATTAGATACTACATGTGAGGGAAAAAATGTTAGACCTGGGGATTGGGAAAAGAGGTGTTTGCTATACCATTCTCTGTTCTTTTCCGTATTTGTACTATTTCAGAATTTTTATGAAAAAAATTTAAAACCCATAAGCCATTTAAGATTGCTTATATATCAAAGATTTTTTTCATGTCTACTCTTCGAGTTAAGTAATGTGCCTAAGGTCATATGGCTAGTAAGTGGCAGAGCTGGCCTAACTCAAGTATCTTCTCCTCCATGATGCTTTACTTTATCATCTCAACCATAATTCACCTCTCTAAATTGCCATAATATTAATTCTGTACCCCTCCTAATTTACTTACCACATTATTCCATGAATCCTATTTGAGTTCACGTCTTTATTCCCAAGATCATTACTATCTAAGAGCACACCTTCCTATCAAATACAGTGTCTTGCACAAACTAACACTCAAAAAATATGTGTAAGTTGCCGTCCTAACATCATCTCACCATTATGTGACTGGCTTCTCAAACTGTAATTCCCTGCAAGCCACTGGGACACCCTTGTAAACAATACTGGCCAAATGTGGAATGGTCACATAAGTATGCTATTATTCTTTTAAAATAATTCTTATTGTTTATTTTTATTACATATGTACCATGTATATAATACATGGTTATTATAGAAAAACAGCAGTAAAAGAAGATAAAAATCATTTGTAATCCTACTATCCATCGCTGTTAACATTTTAGTATAATCTTTACTAGGTAGGACATTCTTTCTTTTTTCCTGCTAGTGCCTATCTTAACATTCAAAAACTCTCTTGAACCTATATTCTTTTATGAACATCAAGAATTATGTAGTATCTCTTATATATTTATGGGAGCCTTACATATCTGAGAGTCTTACACCTCATACTAGAGCTTAGCTGGATACAGAATTCTTGGATTACAATCTTTTTGCTCAAGATTCTATAGATGTTGTTCAACCATTTTCTGTTTTTTATCATTATAAAAATTTGATATAAAACTTTTTTTCCCACATTTGTATGAAACCTAATATTTTCTCTGTCTCTGATATTCAGAGATTATAGAAGTATATTCTAGTCCATTTTTTTCCCATTCATTTTGCCTAGTACTTGCCTCAGTAGTATAGACATCTAATGGTGTCTCTTAAAACTTGTATTTGGGCCCAGGAGTCATATGGCACCTGAACTTATCATTACTGGATTCTCAGGCATACCTGATGTGACCCAATATTCTCCCTACTGAAAATTTAAATTTCCAATTTAGAAACATCTACTCTGCTTATGCCTATGCAGCTAAAAAGACAGTATCTCTACATGAACTCTCTGAGGTTGTTACCGTGCGATGGCCAAATGCTGCTGTGTTGTATAGAAGATAGGAAAGCCTCAAGCAAGTGAGTGTGACGGTGTGAAGGCGAGTCAGGGAAGACAAAAGCAGAGCAAAGAGAGGACTTAACTACAGTTGGAGTTTCTGTTAACTGCGACCAAAAGGACCTTGAAGAATAAATTAACTCTCTGAGATTGTTGCTGCCTTGAGAGAAAAAGTCATATACATAAGACAGATGTTCCCTTTTTCTCTTTTTACAGTAGCACTATTTTTTAGGTCCTCTACAGAAGATGTGTGATCATTAATACACTAGAAAACATTAGGTTCCTTAACTTGTCATTCAATTTAATATAGATTAAAATATTAAGAAATACCTTGGTGAGCCCAAGCCAATTTCTTTCCAGACTTGAGGCAAGCAGATGTACCAAATGGATTCCCAGTCAAACAGGATTTCAACCAGGCTTCCAGCTTGTAGAAAGAGAAAGTCTTAGAGATCTTTGAGAAGCCACTTTCTGCATGCAGTGGTTGCCAGAGTGCAAGTTCATGAAGTGGATAGATCTTCCTGGCTCTACTTACTGTACCTTCAATAAGAAAGCTGAGTGCCACAACGGCTTCTTGAGACACTAGACTACTACGGGTCAAATGAAATGATGTCGTGAGTTGTTCTGGATCTAAAAGCAGCTCAAGAAGATCTGATAGGTGATCCCAGACAAAGGCTTGGTGACTATAATCATTCCAGTTCTAAAAAAATCAAAAGAAAGCACTCTTAACAGAACAAAGAAATTCCATAAGATCTGAAACTTCTATATTTTAATTATTTTGTATTTATTCTCTGCCTCATCCTCAAAAAGGATAACTAAATCTTATGTAGTTTAGCCAAGCATGGTGGCTCACGCCTTGCACTTTGGGAGGCCGAGGCAGGAGGATTACTTGAGGACAGGAGATCGAGACCAGCCTAGGGAACATAGTGAGATCCTGTCTCTACAAAAAATTAAAAAATTAGCTGGGCATGGTGGTGCCAATCTGTAGTCCCAGCTACTTGGGAGGCTGAGGTAGGAGGATCACTTAAGTCCAAGAGGTCGAGGCTTCAATGAACAATTACATAATCATGCCACTGCATTCCAGCCTGGGCAATAGAGCAAAATTCTGTCTCAAAAAAACGAAAAAAAAAAAAAAAAACCATAAAGTTTTTTTGCATATGTGATAGGTGTAAATAGATTCTCTTTCCACTTTAAGTAATTCAAAGTAATACTAATAAATAACCTTTGTGTGTGTCAAGCATTAAGTACTATGCATACTTTAACACATTTAAGCCTAACAGTAATTCTAGAATAGATACCATTATCATACCTATTTTACAGATGAGGAAATAGATTTATGGATTTACAGAAAGGTAAAGAAACTTGATCAAGATCACAGAGCTAGTACATACTCTAAAAGTTTCAGATCAAACATAAAAGTAACTATCACGGACATTCATTCAGTGAAACACTAGGTTTCTTAATTTACCTTCTCCAATTACAGAAGGAATTTCAAATTCTACTGGATGAAATGAGGCAATTGATCTTACAGTTACTCTATTTAAGAGAAATTATAACTTTGGGAATAAGCTTTGAGTTGGCAGATGTTCTGGTGATTTGACCCATTCATTTGATAGATATTTTCTGAGCACCTCTTATTGACATGAAAAATGTTAAGTGATGAACATGCAAATTGATGAAGACATAGTTCCAGTCCTCAAAGAACTCATGAGAAGACAGTATAAACAAATAACCACAACACAGTGACATAAGACCTACAGCAGAGATCAATAAAGATGTTCTATGAGCATAAGAGGAACTCCACCAGGGAGAAAAAAATCATAGTGGGTTGCTATTTGAATAGATTCTTGATTTATGCTGGTAGTTAAGCAAACAGATAAGAAAAAAGGCATTGTAGGCATAGGGAACAGCATATGCAAAGGCCCAAAGGAGTAGAAATACCTGCTATGTTCAGAGAGCTGAAAATTCTGGGCGGGGTATAGGAAGCATGCTGGGAAGTGGCAGCTGAAGTTAAAATGGTAGGCAGGGACCAATCATGAAAAGCCTTCTATGAAATACTAAAACATTTGGATTTTATTTTGTATGCCAGGGACTTCCAAACTATTTTCTAAATAGCTATATCTTTTATTTTTCTTTTTAGTAAGTTCTCCTCTGGATGCCAAAGAAAACAAATCAAAGCGAGCTGTCCTCAGCCTCAAGCTGCTCTTTCTCTCTTTCATTGCATTCCCCCTCCTCGAAATAGGCCATATGGTGGCTCCACGGAATTCAATATGACACCAACAATGACAAGGAGGATTCGTTGACAGAGTTTAGAAGGGACACAGATATAATCCATCCATATTTTAGAAAGTCCGGTGTGGTAGGTGGACTGTAGACTAAAGTAGGGTGACCAGCTAGACCCTAATTACAGAAATCAATGCAAAAAAAGTCATTAGATAAAAAAGCTTAGATAAGAGGAAGAACAGGGACAAATTTAAAGTGTCATATTGAGGCAGAATCAGTGAGACTTTACAACTAACTGGGTATGGGTGGTGAGAAAGGAGCATGGGTGGGCTGGTGGTAACTTTCACCAGCATAGGGAGTACAAGCTAACTGAAGGAAAGGGAGATTTTACTGTAGCGACACTCAGTCGTCTCCCAAATGAAGTTAGAACTGGAAATGGGAAGCCATCAGAATCTGATTCTCTTTCAGGGGACAGTGTCTCTCTGCATGTCTCTTCCATTCTCTTCTTTTTCTCTGATGACAAGCATCCTGTGCTTCTCTGATTACCTCAGAGTTTCTAGTCCCTCATAACTCCAGGTCACCTCCAAGCATGGTGGCTATTCTGGTCCCAATGCCACTTGGGTTTTTGGTTCAAGCACTCATCACCAAATCATAATTTCCTCCTGGGGGTACTTACTGGCCCAGGTCATCACTTCAAATCAGAGCAATTTCAAATACATTGTAACACGTGTCCATCCTGGTCCTATCAGTTGTTTGGAAAGGTCATGCTATAGCACAAAACCAGAGTCACCATTTACTGGGGCCTGGTATGCAACAAATCCCATGGTAATATTACTGAATTCTCACAGCCATTGGGAAATAGGCATTATTATCCCCAACTAGACAGGAGAAGCCAAGGCCTAGAGAAGTTAACTGACTTGCCTGAAATCATGTGACTATTAAGTGAGAGCCAGGTAAGACTGCAGATTGCCTTGGCTCAAAACACCATCCCCTATTAGTGCCCATTCAGCAGGAACTACATGTGGAGAGAGCAGGCAATGATTGGCATTGCTGATACACTTGGACTTGAACATTCTGAATTTCATGTATAGCTAGGGCAACTACGTGAAGGGATAAATATGAGGCAAGAATTCTGGGATGAAGACAAAGTTAGGAGTCATTGAAATATATGAGGTCATGGGAATAGAAAGAATTATCCTGAATGAATATGTTGAGCGAGGAAACTGCCACAGGCAGAATAGCTGCTACATGTAAGGACCACGGGGAGAGAAATTTATGAAAAATGGTGAGAAGGAAGAATCACAAGCTGAACCAAGGGAGTATAGCATCATGGAATATAAGGGAGGACAGACTTATTAAAAAGAGATTATAAAAGCGCTAAATAACACAGAGGTTTTTTTTTGTTTGTTTTTTTCTTTTTTAGCCTCAGAACATTTTTAAAGAGCCTGCCCATGGCATTAATACTGAGGTCTACATTTTAAAGTTTTTCAGAATACTTCCACAAAAACAAGTAAAAACATTTGGTTTTTTTTTTTTTACAAAAACAGAAAAAGCAATAAGACATTTTCTAAAACTCACAATGGGAGGCAGTGAAATTTAACTTCTAGGTTGTCACATCATATATAAGTACTTAAGCACGATTAAGCAACACGAGAAGATATTTTTATAGAAAATTTTTCAGATTTCAACAGACTTTGCAAACACATCTTTTTGTTTATCCTATTTTAGTCAAATGAGTAGACTCTAATTCATTAACATTTGCAAAAATGGGAATGCTAATAGAATACAGTGAATGATTTGCCCAAAAATCATGCTAGTGTTTTTTATATCAGTGAAAGCAGTGTATCAAAATCACTTCTGCATACACACTTCTCTGTACACATTGATTTTGTTTTATAATTTAAGAGAAAGTGAAACGTGAAAACAAAACAAGCCATCAAATCACTGGCTTATGTAAGAAATCCCAACATAATTTTTAATGAAGGTGAACCATTTCCCTCATAAATTGTCCATTTTAGAGAAAGAGACCAAAATATAAACAGTACCTTATGATGACAACTGGATTTTTCAGTCAGGTCAGGAGACCGAGATCTGTTTCTGGGACTAGGCCACTCTTCTCCAATCAAAGATGTCCTCAAGGAGACCTTATTTAACTGCTGTATGTATAAGAAGAGCAGAAACTGTAGGGTGTCCACTGAAACCTACCCAAAAAGAAAATAAATGATGAATACATGTCATATTTATTTAAAAAAATGTTTTTCTCACCCCATGTCAGCAGAAAAGTAAAACACATCTTAAAACAATGTCACTAATCTACAACTAAGTAAACAGTAAATTCACAAGTTTGCTGATCCTAAGAAAACAATTTAGAAACACTGCTAGTAGTTGATATGTATGTCTCTGATATGGAGATGTAGGAGTGTCTAAGACTAATTAAAATGGAGTCATTTACCTTTGTAGAAAGCTGGATAGCATCTATGGCCATAGAAATTCTCTCCCAAAACTGATGAAGAGGAAAGAATGAAATATACACTTCTTTAAAGTATGTTATCTCAGAAATTTAAAGTTATAGTTAAAAAAACCACCTTAGTACTTTGAATAAATAAATGAATAGATGGAAGAAAGGAAGAAGGAAATTCAGTGAAGACACAGAGGTTTAACCTAAGGCTCACAGACTTATCAAGAAAGTTTAGGATATCAGTGCAACTTCCAAAATTTTATGTATTTTTTTGTGTATTTGCATTTTGTGGAGAAGTAGGCTTCAGGTTTTCACCAAAAAAAATTTTTTTTTTGAGATGGGGTCTCACTATGTTGCCCAGGCTGGTCTCAAATTCCTGAGCTCAAGCAATCCTCTTGCCTCAGAGTAGCTGGCATTACAGGCAAGTGCCTCCATACCTGGCTGGTTTTCACCAAATTCTTAAAGGGGTGTTCGACTTAAAGAGAAAAATACTACTAGTCTGATAGATGTATAAAGTCATTTCTTATTCAAGGAAGGGTTTGGTCTGAAGCTCACAATTGGAAGCTCTTGATTATCCTCATATACCCATTCCAATGCATAAACAGGAGAGGCAAAAAAGTGAAGTAATACATCTGGGTGTACAGCTATATTCTTCCTGATTCCCAACCTGGCTAAAAATCACTACCATCTGAAAAACTTAAAAGTATAGATTCTCAAGATCACCCAGATCTATTCAATCTACTGTTAATGTTGAGCCCCATGAATTTATATATTTTATAAATTTTCAATTTCTTAATTAAACTTTTGAAATAACTACATTCATATGCAGTTGTGAGAACTGACACAGAGAGATCCCATGTACCCTTTACCCATCCTGCAAAACTACAGTACAATATCACAATCAGGATACTGACATCGATACAGTCAAGATACAGAAATTTTCCATCAACGTAAGAATCTCTCATGTTGTCCTTTTATAGCCACACCCTTTCCCTAACCCCTAGCAACCACTCACTTGTTTGCCATCACTATGATTTTGACATTTCAAGAGTGTTATATACATGGAATAATATAATATGTAACCTTTTGGGATTAGCTTTTTCACTCAGCATAAGTCCTTGATTTTATAAATTTTTGACAATTATTTGTCATATTATCATTATTTCTAGTCTCTTGTGAGACTATATGATCCCTGCCTTTTCCATTTTTATATCCCTAGTAAGTAGCATAGAATCTGGTACATAATAAGCACTCAAAAATTTGGAAATCCCTAAAGGTTTTATTCACCTCTGTATCCACAGCATCTACTACTATACATAGTACACAGTAGGCACTCAATAAATATTTGAATAATGAATAAATGTAATACCCTTCCCCTCTTGGTTGCTAGATAAACTTCCTTTCAATTTCCAAAACCCTGTTTAGATATTACCCCATACAGCAGAGACTGGCTAGATGCTAACTAAATACCTTTTCTCTTCTTCCCGGGCACAAAATTAGATGGCATTTCCCCCTCCCCATCCCTTGCAGTTAGATATGGTATAACTAAGTTATGGTCAATGGAATGTGGATTAATTCATATTTACCACTTTCAAGCCTGACCCATAAAACTCTCCCCAAAAAAATGGAAGCAAAGGACTCTGAAGCCCTAATGGGCATGGCTGTGGCAAATTGCATCATTATTTTCAATTGTTCACTTACTCATCCTCCAAGTGACTTATACAGCCCTACCCATGGCCATGGGATTTTCCTTATCTCCTGTATGGTAGTTTACCTTTCCATCTCATTGACTTTAGCCTTGGTTATGTGACAAAGCATTAGCCAAGGGAATGAAAGTAGTCATAGCTTATGTCACATCTGAGCAAAAGTTTTAAGAGGCATCATGAGAGCCCCAAAATAAACCCACACATATACAGTCAACTAATTTTCCACGAGCGTGCCAAAAATACAAAATGAAGAAAGAATAGTTACATCAATAAATGGGGCTAAGAAAACTGGATATCCACATGCAAAAGAATGAAATTGAGCCAATAGCTTAAATCATACAAGATCAACTCAAAATGGATTAAAGACCTGAAACGGTGAAACTCCTAGAAGAAAAATAAGGAAAAAGCTCCTTGACATTGGTCTTGTTATTGATTTTTTAGATATGATACCAAAAGTACAGACAAGAAATGCAAAAATAAACAAGTGGGATTATCTTTTGTACAGCAAAGGAAACAATCAACAAAAGGCAACCTACAGAATCGGGGAAATATTTGCAAACCATATATATGTGTGTGTGTGTGTGTGTGTGTGTGTGTGTGTGTGTGTGTGTGTGTATGAGATAAGGGATTAATATCCAAAATATACATAATGAACTCCTACGGCTCAATAGCAAGAAAAAATAACTCAATTAAAAAATGGGCAAAAGACTAAATAGACATTTCTCCAAAGACATACAAATGGCCAACAGGTATATGAAAAGGGGCTCAACATTACAAGTCATTAGGGAAATGAAAATCAAAACCACAATGAGATATCATCTCACATTTGTTAACAAAAGATTACTAAGTGTTGGCAAGGATGTGGAGAAAAAGGAACCCTGGTTCACTGTTGGTAGGAATGTAAAATTGGTGCAGCCATTATGGAAAACAGTATAGCAGCTCCTCAAAAAATTAAAAATGGAACTACCATATGATCCAGCAATCCCATTTCTGGGTATTTATCCAAAGGAATTGAAATCAGGATTTTGAAGAGATAACTGCATTCCTGTGTTCACTACAGCATTACTGACAATAGCCGAAGCATGGAAACAACCTAAATATCCATCAATAGATGAATGGATAAAGAAAATGTGGGGTGTGTGTGTGTCTACACACTACACACACAGTATATATATACACACACACACACACACACACACACACACTATACACACACATACAAAACTGAATATTATTCAACCTTAAAAAGAAGGAAATCTTGCCATTTTCAACAACATGAGTGGACCTGGAAGACGTTATGCTAAGTGAAATAAGCCAGACATAGAAAGACAAATACTGCAAAATTGCACTTACGTGTGGAATCTAAAATAGTCAAACTCATAGAAACAGGGAGAATGGTGTTTGCCAAGGGCTGGGAGGAGGGGAAAATGGAGAGGTGATGATCAAAGGATACAAAGTTTCAGTGATGCAAGAAAATTAAGTTCTGGAGATCTACTATATAGCATAGTGCCTATAGCTAATAATACTATATTGTATATAGTAGATCTTATGTTAGTGTTCTTAACACATACATACACAAAAATAATAATAAAGGAGGTAAGGGCAACTTTGGGAGATGATGGATATGTCTATGGCCTACTATCCTCAAACTCAAGTTGCATGCATTAAATAAGAAAAAACAGAGGCATCATGAGTTTCCTCCTGCCTCTGTTACTCTTTCCTTCTGTTACAAGAATAGGAATGGCCTACACAGAAGCTATTTCTTCAGCCCAGGGGCCCAAATGAGAAGACATACAGAGCCAAGTCACAGCTCAGAAGAGAGCCACAGCTAAAGTGTAGCCTACAGGTAAAATAAGTAAGAAATAAACCTTTGTTACTGTAAACCACTAGAATTTCATCTTGTTTGTTTTTAATGGCAGCAAAGCTGATTAATGTAATTGTGACTCCAAATGATAGAATAATGGATCCTGGGTCACTGCTTGGACAACAGCAGGTCAGAGATTTACCTAACCAGGTGTACCTGTGTTGGGATGCTGCATGAGTGAGAAATAAACTGTTATTGTTCTAAGCCACTGAAATTCTGAGATTGTGTGTCACTCTGATTAATATACTTTCTCTGTGAAGTCTTTCCTGATCACCAGAATAAATCATTCTTTACTCAATTTCTGTAATTTGTGCCTTTTATTATTGTACACATCACAGTATTAAATAGCACTTTTTTATACACCAGCTTCCCCTACTAGTCTATAAACTCCATAAGGGCAGAGATGCTATCCTAATGATCTTTGAATCTCAGCACATAGCAGATGTTCATTTTAAAACAGGCGCTCTCACGGTAACATATCAATGGCTCATAACACTCATTGCAAAATACTTTTAAAGTGACTGAAAATATTTCCCTCTTTCAATTACAGTGTTCCTGAGCTTTGGGAGTAGGTGAATAAAGATTGGTAAGTAAGGACTAACTTATTGAATACATTAAATACTGCCAAACTGGAACTGCTAAAACTCAAGTGGTATTCTGAGATCACAAATGGTCACTAAACTAAAACCTCAAACTATACAGCTAGTACAAAAATTAAGCATGGGTTATTTCCCAAAGTAATTAAACATACATATCACAATCAATCCATACCTGATTTCTCTGCTTTTCAACTTCATCCTCAGTCATGCAGTTGGACAGAACCTCAGACCATTCCAGACGTTCCTCAGGTGTCCTCACCGAAAGACTATCAAATATTTCGAAGTAAAGCCATGCCAGGTCCTTAGCCAACTGCAGCTTCCCACATGCAATGTGCCTCCATGTAGACCAGTAGAGGCGTGGGTAGGCTCCCTCTGTCGCCCGGGTTCGCACATAGGTGGATATCTTCCTGAGATAGTGAAGACTAAACTTGGATGGAGGGGGGACCTGCAAGGTACCCACTATAAAGGGTTCTGCTTTCACCCAGAGGAGAACTCCGGACTGATCCATATTATCTCTAGGGACATCTGGGTGAAAAGGCTTCTTTGCATACCTAGGAAACAAAATTTCTTCATAAACTGATTTGAAACAAATCTCATTTATACATTTTCTTGGAAGGTGACCCTTCCCTTAACTGTGTTAAATGTACTACATAATCAGCTTAAAAACCAGCTCTAGTTCATCAACCAAGAGCAGAATAAATTTTTGGTCAGATCTCATTATAGTCTATTTGAGAAAAAAAAATTGTGATAAAATTATACTACTTGAATTGTTAGAAATGGTTGTTTTAGGAAGAGTGTGTCAAGGCATGCAGTCTGAGTGGGATCCCTGCTTAGGGCAGGAAGAAAAGAAGGAACGGGAGGTGAGGAGGAAGTAATCCTATCACAGGAAACCTTGTCACTGAGAAGGAACACTGGTCAAAATAAGAAGAATAAAATTTCAGAGTTAAATCACTTGCACAGCGAGGACAGTTGGTTAAAGATTTGCATGTGTTAGCTGACCATTTAAGTTCAATATGAGGTAGCAGACAAGAATGCTAATGTAAACATAGGCTGCAAATACAGATCAAGGGAAGTTAAAGCATATTTATTCTAATCTTTAACAGTGAACTCACTCTGACGTATTCTATCATGCTCAGTTCAGATGTAGTATTTTTGGATTTTGTTTGTTGTTTTTTTGTTATAACAATGATACATGATTTTTATGGAACATTTATAAAATATCTAAAAATAGAAGGGGGGAATCATCTACCGTCTCCATCACTAAAGGGCAACTAGTTAATATTTTATCGTACTGCCTTCTCGTCTTTTTTCTACATAGATTAGATGTTTGCTTGTTTTTGAATTTTCATAGTTGTGATAACATCACACATACAATTCTGTATTATTTAAAAAGTCTCAGAGCATTCTGGCCAGGTATGGTGGCTCATACCTGTAAACCTAGCACTTTGGGATTCTGATATAGAAGGATTGCTTGAGACCAGGAGTTGGAGATCAGCCTGAACAACAAAGTGAGACCCCGATCTCTATAAAAAATGGAACAATTAGCTGGGTGCGGTGGCAGTGCCAGCATTTCCAGTTACTGGGGAGGCTGAGGAGGAAGAATCGTTTCGCCCCGGAGTTTGAGGTTACAGTGAGCTATGATTTCGCCACTGCACTCCAGCCTGGTTGACAGAGCAAGACCTATCTCAAAACAAAAACAAATAAAAGCTTCATAGCATTCTAAATAAACATACTCTAATTTAATCAACTGTTCTCTCATTTTTAGACACTTAGTAGGTTCAAGATTTTTCATGAAAACAAGATAGCCAAAATATTGATCATTGTTGGATAATGGGCATGAGAGGGCTCATTATTTTACTTTTTTGTATGTCAAAAATTTTCATTATAAAAAGTTCTAATATTGTCACTATTTTAAAGAATGCTAGGACTACCATCTTTCTTCGGATTTTCTGCAATATGAGTTATTTCCTAGAGAAAATTTTCTGATGTGTATTTGTGAAATAACTGACATTTCTGAAACTCTTGACATACATTCCCACTGCTTTCCACATGATTTTATCAAATTGTACCATCATTTGATCATGGTACTCACTTCTATTGAGCACTCCTCAGCATTAGTAGCATCGTTTAAAAAATCCAAAAAATCATACAAAAAATTAATTATATGACGGATGAAAAATGTTATGTTCTGCATTGATTCTAAGAAAGTTGTGCTTCTCTTCAGACTGACCTGTTCAAAAAATAACTGACATCAATCAAGTTCTTACCACATGCTAGGTAGCATAATCAGTATCTGGCATATTTCACCTTTCATCCTCACAATCACCTGGAGATATAGTACATATCATCGTCCTCATTTTCCAATAAGAAAATTGAAGCTTAGAGAAGTTAAGGGACTTACCCAAGGACATATACTCTGTTGGCACAGCCCTAGATTAGGATTCGGGTCTGATTTGAGAATTGCATTGCTACAAATATACTTTGGGAACCCAGTTTTGGGAGTCTCTGAAAAATGGGAATGGATCCAGAAAATAATTACCAGCATAAAGGGCCTTAGACATGAGGCCATCTAAGGGGCAGGTGAAATAACATGGGAGCGTGAACCCGAAAGAAAGGCGTGGGAGAGTAAATGGCAGCTGTCTCCGAATATGGGACTGGCTTTGGTGTCGTTCTGAGGAAAACCAGACGATGAAAATTAGGTGAGGAAGACTTTAGTTCTCTCCAAAATGTAACAGGCTGTTCTGTGAGGACTGAGCTCCTGTCCTGATGTGTACAGACCCTGAGGATGAACCCTCAATTCAAACTCTGAGATTGGACGCGGCTAAATTCGTAAGCATACACACACTGGGGCTCTTGCCCTCGAGGTGCGCGGGAGTTAGGGTTTTTCAGGAGGAGATCGGCGTGGGCCCATGGCGGTCCTCCTGAGGCTGGCCCGCCACCTCGGACGTGATCCCGGGTAGGACTCGGCGTGGGCCGCCAGAGCGCCCGACCAGACTTCAGGAACACAGACACCCAAGCTGACAGGGTCCGCAGCCGACCCGAGACCGGGCGAAAGCGAAGGCGGTTTCCCCAGCTCGAGCCTGAAGCTTGACCGACCCACACAGCCCTCCCTGGTGCCAGCCCAGGCGCAGTTACCTGCGAAGGCAGGCGTCGCTCCGTTGCACCCTTCCGCGCGCCTCCGCAGCCCGCGCCCCGCTCCACTGGCCCGCCCCTCGCCCTCAGCCGCGCCGACAGCGCAAGCGCGAGGCCTCGCACCACTGAGAGCCGGCGGACCCCGTTGCTAGAGCGGCAAATTGCCGCTTCTGCCACTCAGGGAAACTTGGTTGCTCTGAGTCTCTCAGTGGGACCTGGAGCCAGACCACGGCTTTCTGGTGTTACGGCTTTCAACCTAGGGGAGTAGGAAGTTTTCTATTGCTCCACATAACTGTGGTCAGCCAACAGCTGCTGTTAAGGTCAGCACGCTTTCATCAGTAATAATAACGATGATGATGGCAGTTTCATTTATAGAGCGTTTACTATGACCTGAGCACTGTATAAAGCAACTTTATATGTATTATTTCAGTCTTCCCAAGAGCCCTTTAGGCGCATTTATTTTACTGATGAAGAAACTAGTAGAAAGGTGAAAGTAACACAACCCTAAGGTCGTACCAGAGACAGAGCCAAGATTCATATCCAGGCCGTCTGAAGCAAGACCGCCACTCCCTGCCCCGCCTCTCTCCTTCTCCCCACCCCCACCCCACCTAGCGTTCGCTTCTTAACTTAGCTTTACCTCCTAGTTTCTGCCTTCATGAAGCTTTTTGTGGATTCCACCCAGCAGACCTCACTCCTTCCTTTAAACTTCCATTTCATGATTTCTGGACATTTCCTGCTTTCTTAGTTCGTTTATGGCCTTTCTAGGTGTAGAAGATACAAAAGTAAATCAGATAATAAAATGCAATTTAGTTTCTCTTACAGTGGCCTCTCTCCCTTACTAGGCATCTTTCTGAAAGCAGGGGCTTCAGATTTAAATAGACTTGGGTTAGGATCCAGTCTACACCACTTAATATTAATAGCTCAGTGACCTTGAGCAAGTATCTTTTTTTTTTTTTGTACCCCCCTCCCCCAGCAAATTTCATCACCTCTCTGTGCCTTAGTTTTCCGCAACAGCGATTATTTGTTGAGCACCACTGTGTGTCTAGCACAGTGCTAGGCACTAAAGTTACAATGGTGAACAAAACAGACAAAGTATTGCTTTCTTGGGGTGTATAATTTAATAGGGAGAATAGACGATACATATTAAGGAATAAAATAGAATAATTACAGATAGTAGTGAATGCTATGAAGATTGGAGCTGGGCGTCAGAGAAGGCCACTTTGTAGTGCTGAATTTGAGCTGAGGCCTGAAGAATAAGAAGCCAGCCATCCGAAGATCACAGTCAAAGCAACTTCTACTCAGAAATATTTGAGCACCTACTCCAAGCCAGGCACTGTTCTAAGGTACTGTTTTATACATCTTTGAACACAGTCTAGAGATCCATGCTTTCATGAAACTCGCATTTCAATATGTGAGTGTGGAGCCAGCGATGGAAAAAATGAAATAGGGTAGCGTAAGAATAAGGGATTCAGTAGGGGCTAATTTTGATTGGTTAGTCAGGGAGGTCTTCTCTGAGGTGGTGACATGTAAGCTGATATGCGAGTTTAAAAAAAAAAAAGGAATCACCCACGTTAGGATCTGAGGGAGGGAGGAGCTGTTCATGTAAATGAAACAGCTAGTACAAAGGCCCTAGGTAGGAATGAGCTTGGTGTATTCAAGAAAGAGAAAGGAAGCCAGTTTTGCTGGAACATGGTGAGGAGTATAACAGGTGAGGGTACAAAGCATGTAAGGTTTTGTAAACCAGCATAGAGTTGGGATTTTATTCTAATTGCAATTGGAAAGCCATTCGAGGCTTTTAAGCATGGAATGACATGATTTGACATGTTTTTAAAAAATCATGGGGTAGGAGACAAGAATGAGGAACAGATATCAAGATATTAAGATGTTAAGAGTGGGTGTAAGGAGACCAGTTAGGAGGCCCTTGCCAGTTGAGAGATGATGTGACTTGACCCAGAGACCTAGTAATAGAGATGTAGAGTAGTTTTCTGCAACAGCAATTATTATTTGTTGAGCACCGTTCGTCTGGCATAGTGCTCTAAGCTATTTTTCTCGAGCTATATCTAAGCTCAAGATATAGCTTAGAGGTAAGAATTGGATAGGTTATGCAGGAAAGGAAGGCATCTGGAGTTTTGTCCTGAACAACTAGGTGGTGTGTTTACTGTGATAAGCAAAACTGGGGGCAGAGGGGGAATCGAAGAGTTCTGTTCGAAACTGTAGTAAGTTTTTATTCATTGAGTGCTAACTATGTGCCAGACGCTGTGCTAGACGATTTACAGATATTTTTTCCTGTTAAAAAAAAAATCACAACGCTGCCTCAGTTTTCTTAATAAACTTAGGTTCTGACTGGGGTTGGGTCTGGAGGTTTTCCCCGCTAAGAAGCGGTAGAAGCCGAATCCTTTTTTTTTTTTTTTTTAAGAATTTTCGGACGTATCAGATATTAAACTGATAAGAACAGATATTACACTTGATCTTAGCCAAAAGGCCGAGAAGCGATCGAATGCGAACTTAAATCGGTCTATCTCCATGGTCGCTTCTCTGTTAAGGTACAAGCCTCTTTTCCATAAAACCGATACAATTTTCTTACGGGATCGTTAAGGAGAATAAGATATCCTAGGCTAAGTGCCCGAGGTGCAGTAGGCGTGGAGTCACTGTCCCCGCCCATTCCTCCTTCGCGCGTCCACTTCCTCCTCCCGCTCTGAGCTCAAACTGAATGAAATTCCAAGACTTGTAACCAAGATGAAACCTCCCTCCCGCAATTGGTCGGTGCAGGGGAGGAGCCTCGTGATTGGAGGAAAGTCCGGAGAGGCGGGCGAGGGGAGAGCGGGTACCTCGGGTGCCCTCACGTGACACCAACCCCTACCTTTCACGTAATTTTCTCCGACTCCCGGGAGCTGGGCGGTGCGGACTCCTGCGGCGGCGCGACCTTCTTACGTTTCCGCTTCTAGTTGGCCCGGAGCTGCGGCTGCTGTTCCGAAGCCTGACTGGCTGCCCGCGCCGCCTCGGAGGTGAAGTGTACTGCGCCGATTGGCTCCCAGGCCCGGGCCTCGTGTGATGCCCCGGGCCGCGATTGGCCCTCGCCTGCCGGGGGCTTCTCTCGCCGGGACTCGGGACTCCCGGGAAGTGGACTAGCAGGGGAGGGGGGGGGGAGGTCAGCCAGCTGTCTCTGCGGACCAAGTAGGAGACCCCCGGCGTGAGGCGGCCTCACTGGGCCGGGTGGGCTGGCGAGCCGACGCGGCGGCGGAGGCTGTGAGGAGTGCGTGGGACCGGGCCCGGGACAGACGAGCCATGGCCCCGCAGAACCTAAGCACCTTTTGCCTGTTGCTGTTGTACCTCATCGGGGCCGTGATCGCCGGGTGAGGAACAGGCACCTCCAGGCGCGGGGCCCGTGGGTCAGCCTTTGCTGGGGAAGTGTGTGTGTGAGGGGGAGGGGGGATCGAGAAGGGGGATGTGGGGGGAGCGGCATTGCCAGACTGAGGGAGTGGAGGGGGCATCGTTGTGGGGCGGAGGACTGGGTGGTATGGGCTAGGCTAGTGGGGTGAGAGGAGAACCGTGGGTGACACCAGTGAGAAGGCTTTAGATCCAGAGGCCCTTAGAACTAGGTTTGCCCGGAGGAGTGGGAGTCGGATGCCTTGCTGAACACAGCATCTGAGGGATGAGGGCAGTTTGAGGGAAAGGAGGTGACTGTGAGCAGAAGCAATGTCACGCAGAGCTGAGGAAGAAATAAGGGTGCCTGACTGTCACGAAGGCAGTGACAGTGCCAGGCCAAGGTTAAGGGAATGGACATTTCTTTGGTCCAGGAGGTGGGTTGCTGTGCCCTGCTGAGCTGGAGAAGCGGACGATGCTACGCCTCGCCTGGACAAACCACTAGGGAGCTGACATTAAAGCGGCTGGGTTATGCCAGGTCGAGTGAGGAGGGCAGAGAGGGAAACCATGTGGGGACTGAAAGAAATTGGATTGAGAGAGCAAGAAGACCCTTTGGAGAGCCCTTATACTTCCCAGCTTCTTGAGCTATTTAGTGAGCCTAAGCTGTCATCACGCCTCTCACGCTGTGGTTCATTCTTGAGAAGCTGAATAGTCTGAGCAGGAAGAGCAGTTCACCAACATGTAGTAAACTGGGATTCTACCCAGGTGCCCCCCTCACTTATGAATTACGTGACCTTGAAGTAACGATCTGAATTCTCTAACATTGGGATGATAATGTGTCACCCTTATGCAGGGAATAGGAGCAGATGAACCCTTGAGGA
The DNA here is from genome assembly GCA_004363605.1 of Indri indri. Lineage (NCBI taxonomy): Eukaryota > Metazoa > Chordata > Mammalia > Primates > Indriidae > Indri > Indri indri. The sequence continues at coordinate 54,045 of RJWJ010003301.1, forward strand.
TTCTTTCTTCCTTTAAGATCCATAATCCTATAAACCTTGTGACCCAGGATATGGTATGCCAGCCTCATATTTTAGAATGCAAGGAATAGTAGGTCTCAGCTTCTGACAGTTTATAGGTTGTTCTAAATAGGGAAGGTACTACCTAGCAGAGCTTTAAATTTTAAATCCTTGTTCTCTTAACAGTTTTTTCTCTGTGCATATATGCTTTAACTTTGTTGTCATTTTTTTTGTGAAACATCTTAAATTTCTCAAAAAATAACTCCTGGAAAATGCTTTATTGTTTTTTCTTGGTATACTGTTTTCGTTAGTATTTTTTACATTTATAGCAACACCATTAGCTGTTTAAGAAAACATCGACATAAATATTATTAACACTATTGCTTTAAACTTCAGTCATTCATAAAGGAGTCTCTTAGAAACTCTAATATTAATGCTGAGCTGTGCGAGGCATCTTCTCCCTGCATTTTTCCTTGCTGTTAACCATTTTTATACGAAGCATATTCTAAGTAAGCCTCACTCTTTATACAGTTAGCCCTTTTGTTACTAATGTTAGCAATCCTTTTGATTATTTTGTTCTTATCTCAAAAGATGTCAAAATTTAACAGATTTGGGGGGGGGGGAGCGGTGAGGAAAAAGCCCCTAATCAATCCTCATGGAGCCCTTTGTGAATGATCATTTTAAAAACAGATAGATGAAATAAATTAAATGACTTTTCCTAAAGTGTGACTAACAGCTTATGATTTTTTTTAAATATTCTGTCACATATCACCTGGTCTTGGTAGCCCAATGCATTTTTTTTTTAAGACAGAGTTTTGCTCTGTCGCCCAGGCTGGAGTGCAGTGGCATCATGATAGTTTACCACAGCCTCAGACTCCAGCTCTAGTGATCCTCCTGCCTCAACCTCCTGAATAGATGGGACTATAGGTGCTTACCACCTCGCCCGGCTAATTTTTAGTAGAGGGATCTTGCTCTTGCTCAGGCTCGTCCCCTGAGCTCAAGTGATCCTCCTGCCTCGGCCTCCCAGAGTGCTAGGATTGCAGGTGTGAGCCACTGCGCCTGGCCTCCAGTGCATTTTTAAATTACCATCACTGCCAAGTCACTGTCTCTATTGTGAATAGCTTCCCCATTCCCATTGTTGAGAGAATGCATTTTCAGAATAAATTCTGGTTGCTAAAATGACTCTGGCAAAATAAATAGATTTTTGTGAGTGTTCTTATTTATTCATTTCACTCAGTGTATTTTTATTGGTCTCTTCAATGGGCTGAAAAAAGATCCCTGCCTTGAGAATTTATTATAGTCCTATTCTGTGTTCCCACTACCCCTTTTTGCGAAGATTGCTTTACAATTAATTTGATTCCAGCATAGTCCCTGGCAAGAAAGTCAGTGGATCTCTACCGCAGTTCGTGCCATGCGTATTCACAGCTGCTGAGACATAGAAGGCTCTTGCATGTGGGCTTTAGCAGATGTCTGTAATAAAGGTTTGATCTAGACAAACTAGTATAATTACTGAAAATGAATACAAGATTGATATTTTCTCTTTCAGCAAAAAACACAACTCATGCATCCCGATGGGTGTTATTCTTTCTTCAGAATTGTTATTTGGGCCTTGGCTTACCTCTATTTTAACCTCGGAAGTTAATTTCAGTTATTCATCTTTAACATTCCAGCAGTGTTACTGTTAGTGAGGATATTTATGTAACAATCTTTTTGAATAAAGGAAGTCATCTTTTGAGGTTGTTATTTGACTTTTGGAAATAAGCAGCATTCATTTGGAGCCAATATAGGAAAAAGGGTGGAGAGTTAATTTGATTATACACTTACTGCCTGAAAATAACATAGGACCATAAAATGATAAAAATGGTTTTCTTAACTGAAGGTAGTTCTAAAAGAAGAGTACCACAGATATTTTGAATATTCTAGTAATGCCCAAAAAGATAGCCTCTCGTTGTGATTACTTCAATATATAAGACTCATTACAATTTCTGATGCATTCTCTTTTTAGTCATTCTGTGTATATGTGAGTGTGACGTATACCTTCATTTTTGTACCAGTTTGCTCAGACACAAACCTAAATATAAAGGGGGGAAATCTACTTTCACTCTTAAAATGTAATGTATAACTCTTTAATGAAGTATTCTCTCTTCCCACTTCCCAGGCGAGATTTCTATAAGATCTTGGGGGTGCCTCGCAGTGCCTCTATAAAGGATATTAAAAAGGCCTATAGAAAACTAGCCCTGCAGCTTCATCCCGACCGGAACCCTGATGATCCACAAGCCCAGGAGAAATTCCAGGATCTAGGTGCTGCATATGAGGTGAATCGGGAAAAAGGATAAAGTATGAATAAAACCTATGGCTATAGAAAAAACCATATGACGCAAAGACACGTTTCTTCAGGTCACTCCTATTTAAAAATAAACACTGGATAAAAGTAAAAGTACTAATGCTATGTTGTAGTAAATCTTATATTCATCTTAGTAGATGCCATTTCCTGCCTTTCTCATTATTAATATTTATTTTAATATGGAAAGTAATGTTGAAAATGACTAAGTAAAAGAAAGAAAGATTGATAGATTAATAAGTAAATTAACCAATTGGTCTATTAGTCAATCAGTTTGGGAACTAGAGTTAGAAATAAAAACAAAACCTAAATAGGGTTGTGAACCTACTTGCCCATATGGACCAGACAAATAACATGCAGAGCAGATATAAGATACAACATAACAATGGATATTCTGCCTCCATATTGGGAAACAATAGGGATTGTTGTGGACTGTGATAAACTGAAGCCTTCTTCCCCTATTTAAAGGGAGCAGCTGTATATGAGACTGTATATGGCAAAAACCCCAGCCAGTTTTTGCCAGATACAAATGCAAACACTACTGTGTTGCCAAATCATCTAATTTTTCAAGAGAAGTTGGAAATCCAGATTTTTGTATAGATTCACCTGCTTGTAAAAATTTAATTTAGTTAAATTTCTTTTTTATGCAGATGAAACAAAACCCAGCTATAGTTTGAATTTGCAACCCCTAAAGAATTCAAAACACTTTCATGTCATGTATCATTTCATTTAGTGTTCACTAGGACACCATGAAGTATAGTATAGCTAGGTATATTTTTATTCCCATTTTCTGGAAGGGCACAGAAAAAAATTAATTTGACTCTAAAAGTTACAAAGCTGAAACTCAATTCAAGTTTAAATCACTACATATTGAGAAAGCTGGAAACAAATCAAAAAACATTTGCAAAGAACCCCAAAGGAAGAGATCCCATGACCTCCTAGACTAAAGAAGCTACTGAACCAAACAGTGACTTGTATACCCAGGTGAACCCTAGAGCTGATGGGGTCCCCCTTTCTTTTCTTCATATCCTCAAGGATCCTATAGGACAGAAATTCTCAACCTGAGGCCCATTAATAAACTTGAGAGGGTTGATGGCCCCTCTTAAATTACATGTAACATTTTGTTTCTTGTTGATAATATGGATTCCATATTTTACACTATATTTCCATAGATAGTACCATTGTTTGCTAAGAACCCAATTTTCAAAATATTTTCTAGGAAGCTGAATTTACCATGCTCCCTAAAGAATCTACCATGTTCTTTATCCATGACATAGGCAGGCTATCCTCATGAAATTGTACTTCATTTAACTTTAACAACCTTTCTAGTCACTGGTTCAAATTTTCTTTTTTCTTTGTTATTATTGAAGCTTGGTTGCATTTAGTCTTAGGTAAATTAGAGTTCACAAATCAGAATCCCAGTACAGTATGAAGAATCTTTTGTGGAGAGAAATTTGTTTTCTCTACAGAGCTACGATTACCGCTGGCATTTTAATTAGTTGAAAATCTGTGTGTTGGTTGGCCAGTCAACTGAGAACCTTTTTTCCTTTTAAAATAAAATTGTTTCCAAGACCATGGAATAAAATTGAATTCCTTAGACAGAAGAAAAGTGAGGAGAAAGTGAACGATAATAAATGACTTGAAGGGTAGTTTGGGGGGCTTATTATAGAAGCCTCTGATGTCCAGAAAGAAACTGACTTAAAACTAGTTATTATTTTGAGGTTTTGAAATGGTGTTTTTACAGACTCAAATGCAAGGTTTATTTCTTTGCCAAGACAAGATCAGAGAAGTAGACTTGATAGTGGAAATATTGGAAATTCAAATCATGTAATAATAAGAGTTTGTTTATGTGTGTGTGTGTTTTTTTAAGTTAATCTTGCCTATTTCTGCTTCCCCTAGTACCTATTTTCTAAAGATATTTGCCCATTCCTTTCTCTCTTCTGGTCTGTTACAGTGGCTTTAGTCAAAGTACTGTGGTCACTTCTGAACTAACCCATTGTCTTTGTTTTTAAGAAGGCTTGCTCTTTTGTACATCCATTTCTATTTATCCTTCTAAGTATATCTTAAATGTTAATAAATTTTTGCCCTGACTCCTTACATATTATTCAGGCCCTAAGCCAAAAGTGTGTCTTATAAAAAGGAGTATGAAAATGCAGCAATGTAGACCTTTCTGGAGGGCCAATCATCTGATTCCCTTGACTTGCCAATCTCCTAATATTTATGTGTGTGTGTGTTTGGGCATGGGATTGTAGACATGTGGGGCCCAGCTATTTGTAAGGCCGTCCTAATTTACTGCTCCTATCTGTCATAGTCATATCTTTTTTTTTTTTAATTTTTTTTATTGTTTGTTATTATAGGGGTACAGATGTTTAGGTTACGTATGTTGCCCTGGCCCCCCCTTCCCCCCAAGTCCCAGTTTCAAGTGTGTCCATCTCTCAAATGGTGCGCATTGCACTCTTTGTGTATGCATAATTTATAGTTTAGAGAGAGAATTAGTATGGTGGCTAACAGCATAAGCCCTAGAGTCAAACTGCACGGGAAGGAAACCTGAGGAATCCATCTCACTTCTTTCCTGTTACCACCCTGACCGTCACAGGTATGTCACTAATCTCAGATGCAATCTCAGATGATATTTAAGTGACTGGGTGAGGTCTGATAACTTTAAAAACATGAATTGAGCAATGTGAAATTAACAGTGCATCAAAAAATTTAGTCTGTTAGAGAAAATAACTTTATAAACATGCCTTAATACAATACATAATGAAAACTACATCCCACTGATATCTTAGGCCCAATTATCAGAGTTGAAAAAAAAAAACCACACACAAACATGAATGTGCCTTAACTGAATATTACCAACTCGTGATCTTTTCCTCCACTGGTTTTTATCCCTAGGTTCTATCAGATAATGAGAAACGGAAACAGTATGATACTTATGGTGAAGAAGGATTAAAAGATGGTCATCAGAGCTCCCATGGAGACATTTTTTCACAGTAAGTAATTTACCCATCTACAAAGTATTAGTGTCTGAGAATGGGACACTTAGTGATTATTAAAAAATTATCCTCCCTAGTTCAGAAGCTTTTGATGAAGAATACAAGTCAACTGATCCAATGATCAATTATTGTCTTCCCTGTGGGAAGATAGTCTTCTGTTTTCACAAAGCTTCAGGAAAGACAGATAGAATTGAAACGGCTGTCCTTCTAGCCAAACATATTAGTTAAATCAACCCTGACAATTATGGGGATATACATTGGAAACCAGATTGTCCTTGCCTACTTGCTGTCTTGGGAATCTGCAAACCATTTAATGAGCAAAAGTACTATAAGCAGAGAGAGAAAAATTCCTATTCCCATACCCAGAATTGCTTCTCTTTCATCCTGTCAATAAGCAAGGGAAGATTATGATAACCAGCATTGAGGGAAGGGATTAAGGTAGAGGCTATTTATCTCCTGCCTTCTGGGAGTGCTGGGTGTCTGCAATCAAAAACATCTTTCCTCCTCCCTCTTGAAACCCCTCTTTGTTGAACATTTGTAGTTCCATATACCATGATGATGCCGTATACTAAGAGATCTTAATCAAGGGTTTCAGGTCTGAAGTTATAAATAAAAAAATGTTCGAAACTGTATTTTTATGGGGAGTGAGTTCATTGTTTTCTTCAGATTTTCAAAGGGTTCTGTGAACCCCTCCCCAAAAGAAGTAAGAATCACTGTTGCATACAATAGGTTTCTCCATTTGCTTGGGAGTGACAGTAGATTTTTAGGATTTGTAAAGATGTGTGAGTAATATGATTAGGACATCTTTCTCTTCCCCAGGATTAATTTGGCTGTTTTATCCTACTAGGGAAGTGTCCTGTTCCCCTTGGCTGTCCAAAGTGATACCTAGGGATGCCAGAAAGAGAAAAAGCTTCCCATAACCCCCATTTCATTCTCCCTTTTTGCTTTATTTGAGATTCAGGGAATTCACTCACCAGGGCTAGTTGGTGGAGGAGAAGTTATTATATATAATTGTCATCCTCACTGTTCTAATCTCCGAGGCTTCTTAATAATACCAAAAATTAAGATTAGAATGCCTGCATAATTAAAGGTCATTGTTTTTATTAATCTCAAAGTGATTCTTTTGTTACTTACAAAAATTAGTTTTGGTCTTGTAGAGTCTAGAACTTCCTTCTCTTTAAGAACTAGAATTTTACTAAGGCTAGTGCATTTTTAGCTTATTTAATTACATACCTAAGATTTACTGCAGAGCAGTAGCTTCTTTCATGTAAAGTGAACAGTACATATGTTAACATTACCCTTAAAAATTCCTTCAATTAACCATAAAGTTCAGTATTATATAAGTTCATATACTATACCCTTTCTCAATATGTCCACCATAAATGGATTTTTCCCATATTGAAACAGATTATTTCATTGGTTGAGTCCAGTGTTGAATTCATTGGCATCCTATATGTATATATACTGTGCTCTATGTATGGGCTATATTGTATTAAAAAGTAAACTTTTTTTGTGGTAAGGGGCAGTACAGTTGATAGTATATAAATTAAAAATTATGTATGGTATATGACTCCAGCGTATTAAAAATATCTTTCAGTCTTGCACAACGTGTTGGTAGGAAATAATATTTTATCACTGCGAAGAAAACTAAATAATTGTAAAACATGAACTCTGATTTCTTGATGATTTTACACTTATATACAGCTTCTTTGGAGATTTTGGTTTCATGTTCGGAGGGACCCCTCGTCAGCAAGACAGAAATATTCCGAGAGGAAGTGATATTATTGTAGATCTAGAAGTCACTTTGGAAGAAGTGTACGCAGGAAATTTTGTAGAAGTAAGTTCAAACGATATAGCCGCTCGTGTTGACTCCCAGAACTTATACTTTGTACTAAAATCAGAGATTTCTATATACCTTCTCTGTCTTTTAGAGGGTAAGGGGGAGTAATCAGATGCACAGAACTGAATTAATCATAATCCTTGATTTGTGATACACTGTTGTCACTGTTTCATGAACTTGCCACCCAGCCCAAGAACTAAGTGAAACAATACCATAACTTAACGTACTTTCCTGCTATTTCTCTATTCCATTCCCCTGCCTCCCTTCAGAGATAACGTCTATCCCGAACTTTGTCTTTATTCCTTTGCCATTCTTGTTTGTTTTATCATGTATATATAAACAGCTGAATAACGTATTGTTTTCGTTGCTTTTGACTTTGTAAAAATGGTATATCATTCATTATCTTCTGGGACTGGCTTTTTTCGCCTACTGTTATGTTACTAGGATTTATCCTAGTTGCTTATAGCTATAATTCTGAATAAAATTTTATTGTGGCCACATGTTATCAATAAGCATTTTGGTTTTTCCCAGTTTTTTTCAATTCCAAACAGTGCTTTTATGAACATTATTAGGCATAGATCCCAGTTCACATGAACAAGAATATCTTTTGGGTGGCTTTACTTAAGAGTAGAATTTCTGAGTAATGTGAACCAATGTTCATTTTTACAAGATGATACCATACTATTTTTGAAATTGATTGTATCAACACTTCTACCAGCAATTTACTAAGAGATTCTATAGATTTGCAATCTCTCTAATACTTGGAATTATTAGACTTCTGAATTTTTGACCATCAAATGGGTATAAAATGTTCTCTCATTGTGGTCTTATTTTGCATTTTCTTGATTGTCAGTTAGAATAAGAATCTTTTCCTGTGTTTATTGCCCTTATTTGTTTCCTCTCTTATGAAATAACTGTTCGTGTCTTTTGCCCATTATTCCTTTGCCCTTTTCTTACTGATTTCTAAGAGTACTTCACTCTTGCTGCAAATCTGTTGTTGGCTGTATGTAATACAAATACATCCTATCAATTTGTAACTTATCTTTTCATTATGTTTAAGATTTATTTCAATGAATAGAATTAGTTAACTTTAATGTGATCAAATCTATCAGTCTTTTATGGTTAGTTTTTGTGTCTCGTTTAAGAAATTCTTTTCTGCTCTAAGATAAGAAAGCACCTGGGCACAATGCTGGGCACCTGTAGTCCCAGCTACTTGGGAGGCTGAGGTGGGAGGATGACTCGAGGCCAAGAGTTTGAGACTGCAGTGTGCCATGATTGCACCTGTGAATAGGTCCAGCCACTGCACTCCAGCCTGGACAACGTAGTGAGACACCGTCTCTAGAAAAGTTTTAAAAATAAAATAAGAAAGCTATTCACCTATATTTTCTACTAAAACTGTAATTTTTGGAGTTTATTCATCTTTTTTTTAATTCTGGAAAATATATCTCCATATTTTTTCAAATATTTAATTCTCTCTTTTATCACGTCTGTCTACTCTCAACTTTCTTTTAAGTATGAAAATAAATTATATTTTTCCTATATTACTTCCTTCTGGGAAAGTACCTCATTCTGATCTTCCAGCTCACTAGCTCAATCTTTAGCTATATCCATTCTAATAATATCCCATCTGCTGTGTTTTAATTTCAACTCATATTTTTATACAAAATATTTCTATTTAATTTTTATTTTATTTCTTACTCTTTCATTTTGCTAATGTCTTCCATACCTCCTTCAGTATTATCATGCTTATTTTAAATTCCTGGTCTGTCTTCTGTAGCGCATTTGCTTGGAATATATGTGTCATCCAGTTTGTTGTCTTTCAGGGGGCAGATAGCTGGACTCCTGAGGTGTGTAGCTATTTTGGCCTGTGAGCACATATTACCTTATGGGTATTGGCAACTACTTTTCCCTGTAGAGCATCTTGGGGTGAGCCCTTGCCCAGTGGTTTTTAACCGTGTTTTGTTTGTTTGTTTGGTGTCTGGGTCTTTTGTTTTCTTCTTCTCTGGAGCAGGGACAAACAGTACTTGTTCCAAGGCAGTTCAGGAGAGAGGCAAGAGCAGAACTTTAGCTACTTTTCCCTCATGTCTTCTCACTGCCCTCACTAGCTACTGTTGCTCAGGTTGTAGCCACCACCCTATGTACATATCAGTTCAAAACAGCCTTCCATCTCTGGGATTTTTCCCATATATTCTGTCGTACAGTTATTATTTCCTGGAATCCATGTTTTCTTCTAGTTTTTCCAGGATTTTGGAGAGGATAGCCTGTAGCCTATGCATATGTGCCATCCTGACAAGAAGCATTTTCTTCTTAGTTCTAGCTTTTGCACTGAATAGTTGAAAGAAGAGGAGTAAACAATCAGGGAAGATGCTACTGGCTTGTAACACTGTTGTTCAGGCTGCAGGGTAGAAGAAAGGGCATTAAAAATATTTGAGCCATCTCTCCTTCAAAAACAGGAGAGGTTATTTAGAGAAAAGAGGTGAGCCGTATTAACTCCCGCAATCCCTTCCAAACCTGTTCTGCAGTCATCACTAATACACAGTATACATCACTTTTTGCTGTTAGTGTGCTCCTAAACAGATTCTCCAAATTCTCTTTTAATCTAATCATTGTAAAGGGTGCAATGGCTTTGCTATTTCAATGACCCCATGGTAAATTCTTTGATTAAGAAAAATTACATTGAGAGAAAGATAGGATGTATAATTGTTAGAAGCATGGACTTTGCAGCTAGACTGCCTGGTTTAGAATCCTGGCTCTGCCATATATTAGTTACATGGCCTTAGTCGTGTTACTTAACCTTTCTATGCTTTCATTACCTCATCTGTAAAATTGAGATCATAACAGTACCTACCACATAAGGTGATTATGAGGATTAAATGAATATGTAAAAGTGTTTAGGGCATTGCTTGGCATGTATTATAGTAATTACTGTAAAAGTGTTTGCTCTAATTACTGTTATTGTTGTTATAATTTCTTCTGTTGTCCTGGGCTTTCACATGTTGGTAGACTTTAAGAGATTTTCCTTCAAGCATTCCTGTCCTTCTGTGGCATGAGCACATACCTTGTGATCAGCATTTGATTAATTAAACAGATAAAAATAGGAATACATTTCTTCCTGTATATTAATTTCATATACTGAGAGGGATCAGAAGGTTTGTTTGCAGTCAACTATAAAGAGATGGTTGTTGTATGTGTTCCTGCCTGTTAAAGGAAAATAGTCCTAGATTGAGTTGCCTGGAGCAAGGAGACATTCTCATTAGGTTAATCACAGGATTGGATGGTAGCCACATACCAGTTTTTGAGGGCTGTGATTGTTACTCAGTATGCTTTACATAGCTCAGATTTCTGAAAAGATAATGATTCTATGAACTACTTTAACTCAGTAGCATTTAGTTGTGGTTTCGAAATGCTCACATCATACATCTTATTTTTTGGTTCTGTTCTTTCTTACTCTCCTCTCTCTTTTCTAACTTTAGAATTTGAGTCATTTACATGTGTGTTTGCTTCATTCCTATTCTTAGGCTGATTTGTCCTCCTCAAAGACTTCTGTCAGCTTTAGGTCTCCCTGAGGGATAGCTTGCCAGAGAAGGGGAAGTTTTGGTCCACCCATGTGTACAGAGCCCTGAGTGGTAGAGGAAACTAATGGCTGTTTTGCATGAGAGAGAAGTTGATATTGTTTATGCACTTCTTAGGTAGTTAGAAACAAACCTGTGGCAAGGCAGGCTCCAGGCAAACGGAAATGCAATTGTCGTCAAGAGATGCGGACTACCCAGCTGGGCCCTGGGCGCTTCCAAATGACCCAGGAGGTGGTCTGCGATGAATGTCCTAATGTCAAGTAAGTGAAACCATCTTCTTTGTTCTACCAAGAAACATTATGTAATTTCATTTGTCTAATAAAATGCTAGTGGTCCATACCTAGATCTCCCTCCCTGCCTCTCTCTCCCTTCCCTGACCATGTTCTATCAAAGGATAGAGAAAAAAAGGAAATTTTTATTTTTTCCTTAAGTGTTCTAAATACTTTAATGTCTCTGAACTAAGAAACAGTGCCCTTTATTTCTGAACATATTTAAATGTTAATGCTTCATTTTCTTCCTACTTGGAATGTTAGATCAATCTTATGTGTATATGTAATATATAGTAGTTTCACCTTGAATTTTAGCATGTAGAAGATGCTTTGTCAAGTAGAGATGCACTGTAGTCTTCCAAGAAAAAGTTCTGGTAAAATACATAAAACTTTAACTACTATCTGTATCTGGGGTTTTGTTTGTGTTTTCACTTTTTTTTCGTCTTTAATTCTCTTTTCCTCAGACTAGTGAATGAAGAACGAACACTAGAGGTAGAAATAGAACCTGGAGTGAGAGACGGCATGGAGTACCCATTTATTGGAGAAGGTGAAATACTGATATTTGATGTTTTTTATTATAACTTTCTGCTCTCTGCTTGCTTATGAATACCTCTCACCCCTACCTTACCCGATCTTAATGGCCGCATAGTAAATGTATGTATAATTTCTAACACTCTTCAGCCAGTTTTCAGGTACAGAATGTTTTTTATGACTATCATGGTTAGTCACTTGAAGCAGTGGCATTACTGCTTATCCTTTGAATATCATGGCCAAAAGTTATTGTCAGGTAGCCTAAGTTTTAAGTTTTATCAAGATTTAGGGTGTTCTAACCTTAATGGATTAATTTTAAGTGATGAAAGAAGATAATGTAGCTCTAGTTGGCATTAATAAGATGCTCTCAGACCTCACCTTTGGACTTAAATTTAAAATTCTAAAGGAAAAGAAAAAGCCTTAAGACTTCAGGTTCAGGAAAGCATTGAATCATTCTTTCGTTTACAAAATAGGTCAAGTTATTTATTGCTGTACCCAAGACACAGGTGATCTTCACTAATAACCTGAAACTTGATATAACCAGGCGTAGACACTGCCCTCACAGATAGACTTGACAGAGTCAATGCCTATGGAAGTGGCTTTAAAAAATTGTCTCAATTGCTAAGTAGTAGATTTGTGATGTTCAACTTGTGTGACTTACAGTATGCTGTAATCCGCTCTGACTAGGTGAGCCTCACGTGGATGGGGAGCCTGGAGATTTACGGTTCCGAATCAAAGTTGTCAAGTAAGTACTCTAATTTTAGAGGCCTTCAGATGAGTCAGATTATAGAGATGTCGGTAGCCACCAGAGCACTTGCAGACGTTTTTCTGCATCATGCCCTTAATACCCTAAACAACTATTTGTCACTTTTCAATAATACTGCTGAAAATTTGGGGTTGGGCCTTAGGATTGAGCCCCAGTTATTTACTTAAGACTCACAAATCCAAAAGATGTTGAAAGGAAAGATTTGATAAGACAAGTAAGAAGTCATAAAAGAGAAGCAAACAAGACAGGGAGTCAAGAAGAGCTAAGATTTTAGCTGAGAAACTGTGGCCATGTAAGAATGAGCGACTTTTCCATAGAAAAGACCTTCTATTACATACTGTGCAGCTCCTAGGATCAGAGCTTTTGTGAGCTTCTCTTCAGCATGAAGTGCTACTAGACAATTTTACCTGGGACTTGGGCTTTCTTGTTTATTATTTCTCTCCTGTTACCACTTTGGAAACCAGTGACAACCTAAGGATTCATTGAAACAGGTTCCTATTAAAATATGGAAAAATGGCCCACCACTGCCTAGGACTTTCACTCACCTCACTCTTTAATCTTGATGATTTTCCCCCCAGCTTTCTTACCTACCTTGTCTTTCTCATCACTTCCCAGAGAGAATGGAATATGTGCTGTTCCCTGAATAAACCTGGTACCTCCTCAACTTGTTGCCTTTGCCAGAATTCTCTTTCACCCTATTCCCCCTTCCTCACACCTACCTTATCTGCATCTCCAGAGCCGCCTTGGCTTTCAAGAACAGCTCAGGAAATCTCCACAGATCTGTTTCAGATGCTTGTCTCCCCAGCTTCTACTAGAAGTTGTCTCTGTCTTTTTCATAATCTGATGACTAATAGTTTTACTTATGTGCTTCAGCTTTTGCTGATTGTAAGCTCCTTAAGAGTAGCATTTAATAAGATTTACACAACTTTACAGTCTCAGTTAATACTATGCACAAAAGCATGTCTGATAAATGTTTATTGTTTGAAAGAGTAGTGTTCATCTTTATCTCAGACTTTTCTAACAACTTTTTGAACTCTTCTCAAAGAAAGATGGAAATTAACAATTTTTTACCCTGTTCTGTTTTTAGACACCCAATATTTGAAAGGAGAGGAGATGATTTGTACACAAATGTGACAATCTCACTAGTTGAGTCTCTGGTTGGCTTTGAGATGGACATTACTCACTTGGATGGTCACAAGGTAAACAGACCAATTTTTCTGTTTTCTGTCCTTTTAAAACCTTCATATGAGTAGTTTTGAGATTACATCAGCTGCCTCAATCATTTAGAACCAAAGGGACTCCTTTCTTGGTCTTGTTCTGCCTTCTCTCCTCACTCTGCTGCTGAAGGTCCAGCAGTAACAGTGCCAGAGACTTTTCAACTACTCAGAGTTTACTGCACAGCCTTTGACAATCCTGTTCTCATAGTTTCTACTGACAAAAACCTTACTTTTTTTTTTTTTTTTTACTTGTTTTTGTGTTTGATTTTTCTTTTTTTAAAAACCTTTTCTTCTGTGACTTGCATTGTCCTAATTTGTTTCTTTTGCCTCTTCATCCTTTCTTTGTGCTGAGCTGTGACATTAGTGTTGTGCACCAGTGCTCACTAGAAGCTGCGTGATGTCCTTCTGGTGTGTCAGACCTATTCCAGTCCATTCCCTTTTGCTTTCCAGGTACATATCTCCCGGGATAAGATCACCAGGCCGGGAGCAAAATTATGGAAGAAGGGGGAAGGGCTCCCCAGCTTTGATAACAACAACATCAAGGGCTCTTTGATAATCACTTTTGATGTGGATTTTCCAAAAGAACAGTTAACAGAGGAAGCAAGAGAAGGTATGGACTATTAACGAGTCTGTGGGGAGCGGGGGATGTTGTTATATGTGTATCAGGAGGGTAACAATAGATGCAAAACCCTCCAGTGATATGAGACATCAACCATTAATACTAGTAGAACACAAGGATAGGAATGAACTTGCCTTTCTCGGTAAAGGCAGTGTTAAAAAAATCCTTGTGTCACTGTTACAAAAGGTTGTATAAGTTCGGCTTTGAAACCTAGGGAGTGATAGGTTGAATGGGAGTGAAACAGAATCACTTAAAACCAATGAGCTGGACTAAACTCCAAAAGGGACAATGAGGCATAATAGAAGGACTAGAGGCTCAGGGGTGTGTATCTATGATGGCTGGTTTGGAACGGGCCCAGTTGAGGCTCCTAAATGGGAAAAGAAAAGATGATAAAGAAGGAGGAATGGAAGACTTAGCTGAAGAGTTTTCTCTCCTTTTTTATTGCTTCTCATTCCTCGTTTCATAGGGTTTTGAGGGGTTACGTATGTGGAATGTGGGCCTGAGAGAAAGAGACAAGGGATCATCTTGGATGCACATGTGTGGGGGGCGAGGTTATCTACATGTGATCCAGTTGGAGATTGGTAGTTACTTGTTTAATTCGGATCCATGATTATCATAAGGCCTTTTATGAGCCTTCCTTGAAACATGCTCTTTAAACTCTAGGGAAGTAACTTTTTTGTTAATAGAGTCATTTGTTCATTCTTCAGGTATCAAACAGTTACTGAAACAAGCATCAGTGCAGAAGGTATACAATGGACTGCAAGGATATTAAGAGTGAATAAAATTGGACTTTGTTTAAAATGAGTGAATCAGCGATATTTATTATCTGCAGGGTTTTTTGTCTGTGTTTTTGTTTTTATTTTCAATATGCAAGTTTGGTTTAATTTTTTTTCTAATGATCGTCATGAAATGAAAAGAGGGCTTAAGAATTTGCCCACTGCATTCAGAAAAGAATGACCAGCAAAGGTTTACTAATACCTCTCCCTTTGGGGATTTAATGTCTGGTGCTGCCACCTGAGTTTCAAGAATTAAAGCTGTGAGAAGACTCCAGGAGCAAAAGAAACACAACATAGAGGGTTGGAGTTAATTGTTAACTATCTCATTCAAAATGCCAACTGGAGAAGTCTGTTTTTAAATACATTTTGTTGTTATTTTTTTCGTGACTCCTGTTTCTTTTCTCCTGTGAGCTAGTTGGGTTGTCCTCCTCCCATCAAGCGAGTTGGATGCACAGGCATGCAAAAGAGTAATAAAGATCCAGTCCCCAAACCCAGTTAAACACACATAGCAGTGACATCTTCTAGAAAGAAGCTTGAAGAACCTGAATAGATTAGAGATTGCAATACATGAATTAAGGTTACACAAAGATCTAATTGTCCTTGAGAAAGTATATTTCCTCTCATTTAATTTGGAAGTAATAAAATGTGATACGGATGCTTTACTGTTTAGAAGGTACTTTTCATGTGTATAATCTCAGTTAACCTTACGATTGGAAAGCCTTTGGTTTGTTTAGGAACAAGGATTACCAGTGGCTCTAGAAAATGAATTTAAAGTAGAGTTGCAAATTCCATTTGCCTCTTCTAATGGCACCTGATTCAAATGGTATGTGACTTGAATACATTTGACTTTGAACCTCCTTCACTTTCTTACATTATACAGTCATCGCACACTCTACTTTTCATGTACATTCGCCTCTGCTAGTGAATGTTTCAGCGCTGTTCAACAATTGCTGTTGCAATGTGGTGGAGCTGCCTTCCAACCATCAGCATAGTTCCAGCAGCAGCCAGTGCTACTATTTGAAACTATCTTAGAAATCAAATGAAATCACAGAAATACATCAGTAAGTTTAGTAGACTTTTTGTACATTTGAGATTCATTATGTACTGAATTGCCTGTAGTTGAACATTTCTTAAAAACGATCATTTCCCTTACATATCTGAGCCCAGGAGAATGCCTGATCATTATTTGCACTTGCAAATACTCACTTTTCCAAGATGTCTGCAAAAGTCAGTGATGATAGATGATACTAAGAGCTAGAGTTACTAGTCTTGGCTAAAAAGACCCTATAGAGATAATGCTCTGCCTACAAAGAACATTAATGGGGCTTTGTCACTCCTTTTTATCCATGGTCAACTGCCATACTTTAATGATTAAAAAGGAATATCTTCTTGTCATTGGACTCTGTGAGCTTTAGTTAGCTTTAAGTACTTTATCTGAGGCACATTGTAATTTGGACAGATTTATATCAAAGTTCCATAGATTTTCTTGCAATAAAGTATAGTAATAGGTGCGAGAGGTGGGGCGGATGATGGGAAGATCATGAAACCAGGCTCTGAAGCCCAAGTTTTTTGCACTATGGTACAACTTCTTTCCCAGAAGTTAGTGCTGTCCAAAAGTGGAGTAGTGGTCCCTGAAGCAGCAAGCTCCCACCAAGTAAACTAAAGATGTCCATCTGTCCAGGAGTATTGCAGAGGAGGTTCTTAGGCTGGGAGGTTATAGTAGGCAATACGTAAGGTAAGTTCCCTTCAAGCCAGAAGCTTTCATGTGTTAGAAGAGTGCAGGTGAAGAACAGTGAAAACTTGGTTTCTTATCCACTGAGTAAAAGAAATTCTTAATTAGTGCCTACTGTGAGCCAGGTTCTATTCTAAGTGCTTTACATGGATAAGCTTGTTGACTTGGATAAGGGACTCTTGTTATCCCCAATTTACAGACAAGGAAATCAAGCTACATCCCATATCTTACAAGCAGTGGGAGCAGCATTAGAACCAAAGCAACCTGCTCCACAGAATATACTCAATTATGAATTCACAAGTAGAGAAAATAGACACAGTGGAAGAGGCTGGATGTTAAGTGATGGTGGGGGAACAGACAGTAGTGTCTTCAGTCCTACAAGGATAAGTGTTACGGGAGCTATGTAATAAGGCAGAAAGGATGCTTGGCCTGGAAGCAGACTTAATTTCTGGGACACTGGGGAAGCCAGTTAACCTTTCTGAACCTCAGTTTTCTGATCTGCAAAATGGAGATAATGAAGGGTGATATTTTTGAGCTTGAGCTTTTGTGCCTTTTAAACATCTTTTTTGGATATTCATTTTATTCACTTATGTTTACTTCCTCCTTCTCAGCTGCATTCACTATTGGTTAGGTTGCTAGATTCCTGAATGGATGTTAGTGCCCAGAAATCACTGAAAAAGGAACAGGATGTGGAAACTTAAAACCTATTCAAAAAGTTGCATTGAATGTTATTAGAAATGGAAATAGGAAGAGAATTGTGTTCTATTCCTTGAAAAAAGGTAAGCTATTACTAGCTTTAGTAATGACTTGTACCATGAACAGAAAGACTTATCCAAAGATACTGGGAGATAAGCAACAGAAGAAAAAACCATTTGGTAAGTGTTCACTTATTTAAAATTTTAGTATTTTAGTCACTGAAATTGTCCCAGCACTCACAATCAGTGGCTGGACACAGGTCACAGGCAGCGCCAGCAGTGATTTTGTAAGAGCCAGACCCTTGCTGTTTCCATTAAAAGAATTAAATCCTCCTGAGTGGTATAACTTTAGGCACAGTCCCTCTATTTATGCACCCAGGCTGAGAACAACATAATTGAGGGTCTGTCTCATCACAGCTGAGTGTCAATGAAAACCCTCTAAAACCTGTTCAGTTCAGTAGCCACATGTAGCTATTGAACACTTGAAATGTGGTTAATACAAATTGTGAGGTGCTATGAAGTAAAAAATTCACACTGAAGTTTGAAGACTTAGTATAAAGAAGAATGTAAATTATCTCAATGATTTTTATATTGATTACATGTTTAAATGATAGAATTTTGAGTATATTGGTAAAATAAAATATTAAAAATAAATAAAATATACTATTAAAATTCACCTGAGTTTTTTTTTTTTTTTTTTACTTTTTAGAATGTGGCTACTAGAAAATTTTAAATTAATTACATACATAGTTCACGTTATATTTTTGTTGATTGCACTACTCTAGAGGGTCTCACCCAGGCTGCACCAGGTCACTCCTCAACACAGAGGTTGACTAGTACTTTGGGATGAAGGGCCTCATATTCATTTCTATTCAGTTACCTCTTACTCAATCAGCCCAGTGGTCCAGGCTATTATGATGTTTTGGGATCCTCCAGTGTCTGTGCCTCTCCACTTGATGTTATCTCAGCAGTGTATTGACTAAGACATAAGATTTTCAGCTCAACAGTGAATAAAATGCTGACCAAAGAATTGAGGCCAACTTTTGGATTTTGCCACTAAAGGCTTCCTCCCAGTTGACAACCATCAGAACATCAGGGTACAGTCATGTCAACCTCCATGAAAATAACCTATTTTGTTTGTAGCCATATTTCTTCATCTTTTTCACAAGGATATGTTGAGGGGCCTTGATGAAATCCTGTTAGCAGCCTGTTAGAAAATGAAGTGTGTCTGACATGACTTATTCTTAGTGAACCCATACCAGGGCCTAGGAATCAGCACTTCCATATCTGCGTGCTTAGAAATGGTGTTCGCATTGGCTGTCATAGTCTTACCCTCCAGAAAAACTGCCCATCTCCAGTCTTTCAGCCTCACTCCCCTCCACAGTGCCTTAAAACCACAGACATGTTTAGCAACTTCTATATTCAATCCGTATTCTTGGATTGCGTACAGTCCAGAAGACATGATTTCCTTCGGAGTGTTCAAGTGTTTCCCACAATCAATCGCCTCTTCCCTCTTGGGCTTCTATTTCCTCTTGCTGATGTTCATTCTACCCTTGATATTGCAAATGTCACTTTTTGACAGAATATAGAAGCAAAATGGGAGGTTTTGTATGCCAAAGTGGTTAAAATGTAGATGCTCTAGAATCAGACCGATGAGATTCAAATTCCAGTTCTATCTTCCTTGCTGTGGCTCTGTTTCTCTATGTGTAAAATGGTGATTATAATAGTACATATTTTATAAGGTTGTTGGATGATTGGACATTTACAAATGTAATGCCTCTCTCGGTACAGACAGGCAAAAAAAAAGCAAGTTATAATCTGTATTGCTTAATTGAGGTTTGAAAAGTTTGATTTTTTTCCTCCTATTTTCCTACCCTCTGCAATACATGATGTTGTCTCCAGGTGGCACTAAAATAATGCTGTGAGAACTGTAAAATCAGCTTTGGGGCTCCAAACTTTTTTTTAAAGTCATTTTCTGGTTATTGACACTAAAAATCAAGCTATTAAGTAAAACGGCAATGATGATAATTTTCAATGCAAACCCAAATATTAATGCCTCTTAACTATCTTGCCCTTTTCTCTTATCCTCCCTTAATTCGAACGTAGAGAAGGTAGATTCCACATGGGCTGGACTTTAGATTTGGAGCTTGATTCTGCGAATAACAATAAAATCAAATTAAAAATAAAGGATGGCTCCTAAGAATTAGTAACAATTGTGGAAACCATTGCAAAGAGCCAAACTAAGTGATTAGGAACAAGTCATGTAATTAAACCTTCTTTTATATCAGTGAGGTCATTAAACTGGGAGAATAGGAAATGTGATAGACAAGGTTTTCAGCAAAGTGTTTGATGATTCATCTCACGATATCCCTGGGGACAGAATGAAGGCATATAGTTGGATTCATAAGTCACTAATTATGGTTGAACATGTTGTTGATTAATGGATCAATGTCAACCTGGAAGGGAAATGTCTCTGCTGGCACAAAACAGAGCTACGTTCTCAGTCCTATCTATTCAATACTCTTATTGAGGGTGAACATCCCAGGAAGAGCGCTTAAACTACCGGGTGCCTACTGTGTGTAAGTCACAAAGTTTTCATAGCTCCTATATGTCTGTCAGTTCAAAAAGTCCTAGGAGAGGAGCAGGACACATTAAACCTGACCAGACAAGCTTTTGACTCTTGTACAACGTTTCAGGTGGGGGAAGCAACTTAACCTGGGATTGCAGTGCACCAGCTTCATCCACAGCATTGGTGGGGAAGCATGATTCAACAGCAATGCTATCAAGGTGTCCCTTGAATTGATGTCTCCTAACATAATCCACAAGGGCACTTGCACTAAATTTTGTGGGCAGAGTAATCGTAACAAATTTCAGTCAATTGAATAAAAAACATAACCTTCAGGGCCATTATAAGAAGCTATAAGATTTCAGACTGTAAGAGTTAAATGCCTCTGTTTGTGTTTTGTGGTTTGGTAAAGGAATTTTGACACTGGTCAGAGCAGGGACCTTTCCTTAATTCTGCTCAGCAACTGTTATAGAAGAAAAGCAAGGGTCTCACAAGTAGCAAGGGTGATGTCTCAGTTGCCATTGCCATGTAAAAAATTACCCTACACCTCCTGGCTTAAAGAAGCAATATTTATGTTATATTATGTTTTCTCACAAATCTGCAATATGGGCTGGGCTTGATGGAGATAGCACTTTTGCTCCATTTGGTGTCAGCTGGGACAGCACAAAGGCTGGAGACTGAAATCATTTCTACTCACATGTCTGGCAGTTGATTCTGGGAGGGCTCAAGCAACTGGGAACTGGAACTAGGGAATCTTTGTCTCTGGGTGGTCTCTGCAGCATGGTAGCTTCAGTACAGCTGGACTTCTTAAACATTGGCTCAGGGCTTCCAACACACATGTCCCAGAAAGAAGAGGGAACAAGCTAGAAGCCTCATTTCTTTTTGTGACCTAGCCTCATATGTCATGCAGTATCCTTTCCTTCACATTCCTGTTCATGGAGGCAGCCACAAAGGCTCACCCATATTCCAGGGGAGGGGAATTAGACTTGATCTTTTGACAAAAGAATCTCCAGGTTCTGAAGGATTATGTAGATCTACAAACGTTGATGTGGTCATTTTTGGAAAATACGATTTGTCCCAACTCATCACATGAGGTGACCATATGAGTAGCAGCTGAGCCTGTGGAATATCACAACAGCAATGGAGGAGCCACATGGCTCACAGAACATGAACGAGGACAGGGGAATGCGGGTAGAGTGAACTTACTATCTGCAAGTCCCTGAGTACCAACCCCCATTCCCGGCATCAAGGAAGGAAAGGATTCTGACAGCCAGAGTTGCAGGGATAAGACCTGAGCTAATGTCACACCATTCTGGCCCCTAGGGTCATTCCTTTCTCTGCTGCAGGGCCTGGGAAATGTGGGCTACACATCAGTGATCTTCATGAGAACACGAGAGATACTGATCAAACTGCGGACACTCAAAACCGAGAGGGATGTCCAATGACAGGTCTGGTTCCTCACTACAGCTGCCGAAACCTCTCAGATCCCAACTCCAGGAAAAGAGGATAGTTGTTTTAAATCTAATAATACATGGAAAGTCTCTTAAATTCAATTGTATCTTCTACACTCCACAGGACTCAACACAATACAATCACTAAATCTATTTCTACTGAATGCCAGGTACAGCGCAAGGTGCTGGGGGCATGTAAGAAACATTTTTAACATAACACACACACACATAAAACTACAGAGAAAAACTAATTAACCAGCACACAAAACTAACAAAGCCTTAATCGTTGGCCAGTAAAAACTTTTAGATGTTTTAGTTAAATGTGGAAAGCTGAGTTAGTTTACCACAGAAGGAGCACTTACAATGAAATGATGACAGAAAAACATCTTTCAACAGTTTATCCAAGAAAAACAGGAGGCTATGTCCTGTGTTGCCTGCATTACCTGTCCCAGGATTGAATTATACATTTATGTAAGGGGACAAAGAGAAGGAATTATTGCATGTATTGACTATATGATATTAATAAAAATACAAGCTTTATTGGATTTATCTTTCATTTTACAGTTTTCCATTTATTTTAATGAATAACATTAACCACTCATACATACTAAGAATATAGGCTACTTACATGGTTGTGGGCTTAGAGTCCTCTGAAAATATCTTTAAAACTATTTTTTCTTGTTTTATGTTGGCAAAATTCTCCCACTCTTGTTTGTTTGCTTTATCCTTTTTAAAATTTCTATTTGTCTGTTTTTGTTTGTTGTGCAGTTATTCATTTTATGAGTCTTGAGGCAGGCATCTTCTTAAGATGCATATGAAGAGGTTTTTACAATTTAAGTAATAAAATGTATTCATTGTTTGTCATGCACAGTGGTATTTCAGAATTTCAGCCAACTCTACTGACAGCTGGCCAGTTTCAGAGTCCCTGCAGGAGCATTTTTTAAAATGTTTATTTCCACGAGAGAATGCTGTCTGCCATGGAGGGCGTAGGGCTAATGTACATTTTGTCAGCTGTAGAGTTATTGGTGGGAACCGAATGATTGCTGCCCAGCTTCCAGTTTATTCTAGTGTCGTTTTAGCACCCCCTTCTGATTGGTGCCCAGGCCTATGCATGCTACCCCTCCCATATGACTCAAGCAGGGGCTCTTTGTATTAATACTCCTGTCAGCCAGGGAAAAGCCCATGGTCTCTGGTGTGGAGACGAAGTGGAAAAAATTACATCAAGAGAGAAAGAGAGCTCAATTGTGGAAAGCTTTACAGCTTTAATTTGGTATTAAAAAACAAACTAAGAACAATTGTAGGGTTTTTTCAATGGGAAATATAGATGAAAACAATATTCTTGATTGAATCATCAAATATTTATTAAGCAGCTACTATATGCATGAAGTTGAGGAGGCACTGGGGACCAAGGATGCTCAGAGCCCAGCCCGTGCACGGGGGAGCCCAGCCAGTGAGGGTGGGGGTGCAGGCTTGTGTCCACCCCAGCCCCTGCAACTGATCCCCGAGCTCAGGCTCCTTCCTAGCACACAGCTTAAGGGGGGTTTTCCAATGGATGAGGCCATCCCTGACCTACTGTTTGCCGAAGATGGTTCTGGTTCATGGGAAGACCATTTTTCTCCACTCCTGCAGCATGGCTTCCATCACCTTCTCTCTCCTCCCCTTCCTCCTCCTTCATACATATTCTTCTTCTTTGAAAATGTCATTGTCACGTCCCCTATGCGTGGCACAGAGCTAGACCTTGGCCACTGCCGTTCACAACGCAAAAAGCAGGCCATGGCAGAAGAGCTGCAGAAAGCAGGCCGTGTGCCACCAGGGCAGCAGGTCTGT
Organism: Indri indri; assembly: GCA_004363605.1. Taxonomy (NCBI): domain Eukaryota; kingdom Metazoa; phylum Chordata; class Mammalia; order Primates; family Indriidae; genus Indri; species Indri indri. Next base: position 77,240 of record RJWJ010003301.1, read on the forward strand.
TGCGGCTGCTGCAAACTCGATACGTGTGCTCTGAAAGATGGCTTTTTTTTTTTTTCTGGTTTATAACGTTATCTGAATGGAAAGAATGGTGTTAGAATGGTATGAACTTTAAATCACACTTACGTAAATATTTAACAAAATGTAAATATTTAGAGAAAAAACTAAGCAATAGAGGTAACTGTGAAAAATCAAAGTCTGATAGCCACCATGGTTGTGGTCCCATTTCCGGAGCAGCTCTAGCCCTCTGTCCCCCAAAACAGTCTAGCCTGTAAGTGGGGAAACACGTGTGTGTGTGTGTGTGTGTGTGTGTGTGTGTGTCTGTTAGGGATGCCAGCAGAGAGTGGCAGAGCAGAGCTGGTGGGTTAGAATTTCTATTCATGGGTGGGGCTCGGGGTAACCTCCCTGGGACTGAGGGGTGGAGAGGGCAGCCTGCATGTCACAGAGCAACACTCACATAGCATTTTCTGTTCCACTGAGAAAACATCCATCATTCATAGCAAAGGAAGGGAAGTGCTGGTGGAAATTAGGGGGCCCACGCCCCACCCCCATCAACTCCAGGTCACCCTGTATGCTCCCATTCCCTGATAAGGTTCTCTGGCCAAAAACTTTTCCCTGGACTTGTCTTTGAACTCGTGCACAAAGGACACATGAATCACAAACTGACTTTGAACTTACATTTCTTTACATCAGAAAGTAAATCAACCTTGAACTGTTAGTTTTGGATTTCCTACAAAGAGATAATGCTGCCACCCCCTCTCTACAATCTCATTACATGTAGTCTCTGTTGGTTTAAACTGTCCCTGGTAACCATTTTCCATCCTGCCTTAAACATGATGTTCCCAAAGTTCTTCCTCCCTCCTTCCCCCTACTTCTCTCTCTTCCTTCCTTCTTTCTTTCTTCCTTCCTTCCTTCCTTCCTTCCTTCCTTCCTTCCTTCCTTCCTTCCTTCCTTCCTTCCTTCCTTCCTTCCTTTTTCTTTCTTTCTTTCTTTCTTTCTTTCTTTCTTTCTTTCTTTCTTTCTTTCTTTCTTTCTTTCTTTCTTTCTTTCCTTTTCTTTCGACAGAGTCTTGCTTTGTTGCTCTGTCACCCTGGCTAGAGTGCCATGGCATCATCATAGCTCACAGCAGCCTCAAACTCCTGGGCTAAAGTGATCCCCCTTCTTCAGCCTCCCGAGTAGCTGGGACTACACCGCACCAGGCCAATTTTTTCTGTTTGGTAGAGATGGAGTCTTGCTCTTGCTCAGGCTGGTCTTGAACTCGTGAGCTCAAGCGATCCTCCTGCCTCGGCCTCCCAGAGCACTAGGATTACAGGTGTGAGCCACCATACCCAGCCCCCAAATTTCTTTTGGTTAAACGTCATATTCTCTGTTCACTTCTGAAAATATGTTGTGTATTAGTATACAATGAGAGGACATTTTTCTAACAGTGATCAAATGACATAGGGACTATGAGAACACCACTCCCTTCTTCAGGGTACCACTGCCTGTCCCTGGACATAACTGCCTGTCCCTGGACATCACTGCCTGTCCCTGGACATCACTGCCTGGCCCTGGGCACCACTGCTCACAGCTGAGCACTGCTACCTGTACCTGGGCACTACCTTGAATGCTTGACACTGTCCTTTCGTGCCCCAGCTGAGGACACGGAGCACACAGGGCCACACAGAGTTCTGTACAAACTATAGGAGAAGGGCTCTTTGCTCTTCTGTGTTCCAAGCTGTCAGCATTGTTGTTCCCAGTGACCATGGAGGCTCTATCACAGGGCTAGAGCTATGGGTCCTGACTCCCCACCCCTCCTGCAGGTGGTCTGTCCCACCAGTCCCCAGACAAGCAGCAACACAGCCTAGGAGGAATCTGAGGTCCTGGGACTATACAAAACATACTAGTTATCTGTGCAATTGTGTCCTATTAAATTTAGGAGTGGGACACTTACATTGGAAAAGAAAAATCAAAGCCTGTTGATCAAGTGGCGAAGTTCAATATTTATGCAAATTAAGTGGCAACACAACAAAATGTATGTTGGCATGTCATTCATGACACGGTGTTAATAGAAATAATGACAGTCATATCATGTCAACAGAAATAAAATTTCAAATGCAAATTTTAGGATAGTAAGGGTAGAGATTGTGAGATTTTTACAAGAAAAATGCCTTTTTCCTTATATGCTGCCTCTCAATTGTGTCACTTGGTATGACTCTAGTTAATTTTATAAGTGCCAACACTTGCACTGTTTCTGCACCGCTCCAGGCTTCTGTTTGGGGAAACCCACCCTAGTGGAGTAAAATGGGGTCATGTCTATGGGGGTAGACGACAGAGGACAGGATTTGGACTCTGGTCAGAATTCCACCTCCACCACTTGCCTGCTGTGCAAATCCCTACACGGAAGTTGTGATTGAAAGACGGAGAGAGAGAAAATTGGACAATGGGGATTCTTAATCGAATTTTCTCTTCATTTGTATTTGTTCTATTATTCGATCTATTTTAAGTATTTTTAATTTTTTATTTCAATAAAATGAAAACTTTATTTTTAATTAAGAATTTTTTATTTGATTCTTTCTAAAATCTGCTTCCCCCCACTCTTGCTTTGAGATTTCTATGAATAACATGGTTAGATTTAATTTACTGGGCAGGCACCTAGCAGAATGGCACTTGGAAGAAAGGACTAAGAAAGGCTCCCCGTGAGGCCAGCTGAGCATGGCATCGTACTGGAAAGCACAGATGTGAGCAGCTCAAGAGCTGGGACTCCCAGTTCACAAGGATTTCTTACCATTCCCTTAGCAGAGTCCAAACATCTCTACCTCTTGACTTTGCCAACATATTTCTTCCAGCCAGAGAGCCATATTTCCATGTCCACCTATCCAAATCCTGCCCATCCTTCAGAGTCAAATTCGAAATGTCCCCTGTCCACAACTCTTTCTTTCCTCTCTCCTTGCCCACCCTCAGCTGGAAATGATTCCCCGTCTCCTGTGAATGCCTACGGTACTTGGTTCCTCTAACATACTACTTATGACGTAAGCTGGGACCGACTACATGATGTACGAAGCCCAATGCAAAATGAAAACCCAGGGCCCCTTGTTTAAAAATTATTAAGAATTTCAAGACAGAAGAGCATTCCACCAAGCACAGGGTCCTTCTTAGTGCAGGGCCCTGCACCCCTGCACAGGACACGCAAGTGGAAAGCTGGCCCCGGTGATTATATTTGTAGACTCCAATGGGAATCTGTGAGTCCCACTGGGCAAGTGCAATCTTTTAAATGCCCAATGGAATCCCCTCCCAGGGAAGCTCCTGAACTGCTCCCCTCCCCTTCCTGAGCTCTGTTTCAGTGCTCAGCATCTATGTGCCTGGTTCTCCAGTGACTTAGCTGAGCGCTCTGCACGCTGAGTCCCCACCAGCCACTTTGACCTGTGCCGATTGCCCTCTTACCCTTGAGTCCTGCCACATTAATTCCCTTGGGGCGGCCAAGGAAATTGTTTCTTTTCCTGCAATACCACTAGCTCCCTTTCTTTCTGGACCCTCCTGTTGCCAGGAGTTGCTGACATGCGACCCTTTCTTTGCCAGCATGTTGACACAGTAAGATGTGGTCCCTAGCACTCTTTCACCTGTTATATTTCTTCTGTCTGAGTAAGTGGTAATACGGCTGCTAACCTAATGCTAGGGATATTAATTAAGTGTACTATCTTATTTAATGCTCTCAAAAATCCTTTGAAGTATGCACTGCTATAATTTTTTTTCCACATGAGTAAAATGAGATTCAGAGAGGGTAAGTAACTTGTCCAGGGTGATAAAACTAAGGACCCCTTACTTTTAGCCACTAGGCTATACTGCTGCTATACATAGGCTACTTGAAGGCAAAGACTTATCTTAGTCTTTATTAGTCTTTAGTATTCCCTATGTCACCTCCTTATGTTGTCAGTACTGGTGTGTTATCAGTGCTATTAAGAACTCCTATTTATTGATAGCTTACTGTGGGTGTGCCAGGCCCTACACTGAGCATTTTGCAAATGTTATCTCATTAAATCCTCAGCACATCTCTACTAACCAGGTTTTATTGCCCATAGTTAACAGATGGAGAAACAAAGTCTTAGTGAGATTTACTATCTAGTTAGGTCACATAGCTAGTTAACAGTGGCACCAGGGTTTGGATTTGGGCCTGTAAAGCCATAAATGTAGGGCTCCTAATCAAGCTAAGCTGCTCCCATGCCCCTCCTTCCACCATCCAGCCCCTCTCCATAGTACTTACCCTTACTTCCTGCTAGTATCCATCTTCCCACGGCCTCAGTCGCCATTAGAATCTGAGTCCTGGAGGCTCAATCTGTTGCTTAACTCACCAAATGATTTGGCTGCCTGTTGCACAATCCCAGCACAGAGAGAAAACTGCCCACATTACCTACCCTGGCTCTGTGATCTGCACCCTATCAATTTCAAATCATTGCCTTCTGCTGTTCTAACAAGAACACCAAAAGCAAAGACTTCCCGTGTCCTTAAGTGTATTCAAGAGATCGGACAACAAATTGTGAAGAAATACTACAGCTGAGAGCCTTACCAGACCCAAGCCAAGCAGGAGCCTCAGTCCCCTCTTACATGTCTTCCGTTAGCCTCCTATTTTTTCCCTCTCAACACTGAAGAAGTCTAATCAAGGCAATCTATGGAGAAGAATGGCCTGTTTGTTGGTTTCATTGTTAATCCTTTTGAGGGTCGAGATGAGCCTCTGAGAAATTCAGGAGCAATTCTCATTCCCTGCCAATGGCAGCTGGCTAAGCTCCATGCCATAATTATTGAGTGTGCACAAATCCTCGCTCACTCAGATAGTTACATAATTAATTTGACTCCTAATCACAAATGCTTCATCCTACTATTGAACCATTGGTGCCAGTGCTGCCTATTCAATAGGATCATGATATAGTCTTGAAACTAATTCATCTGAGAAGTAACTGAAGGGATATTGGAGGCCAGGAAGGGGAAGCAGAGTAGAGCACAGATGTCTCTAAATACCTAAAACCCAACATAGAGACCAGGGAGTTAGTCTGTGCAGTTGTTTTAGTCTGTGTGGATTCTGAGGGCAGAATCTGGGCCCACCGGTGAGGTTATAAAGTAGGCAGGAAAATCTTCCTAGTAACTAGAGTGATTCAACAATGGAATGGGCTGCCAAAGTGGTAGAGAAGGTCCTGTATCTGAGTACCCCAAGCAGACACCAGACGTTGGAGGGAAGCCCTGTGTAGAGTGATAGGCTGGTCTGGAGACCCTCAGTCAGGGATCATGTACAGGACAGGAGGCAGGTGCTGAGGATACAAAATTGAATAAGAAATAGACACTGTTGTCCTCTGAGAACCCTTCCAATTCAAGGACTGTGTTCCTCTGGATTTAGTGCAGGCTGAAGGCAGGAACTACAGCTTAGACTTCTCTGTGTGTTCACAATAGCTGCAATAGTTTTATAGAATTAGCCCCAACAGTGGGCATCTGAAAGATAAGAATTATACCATTGTTCTGTGTTTCCTTAGCACCTAGCATAGTGTAGTGTCCAAGAAGTAGTTTGGAAGTTAATACATATGTGTTTAGGGAATACCCAATACATGGCAATAAATGGACCCACAGAATCTTCAATATTGACTCACTGTCAGAAGGACAAATTCCAATCCCAATAATCCACGTGATGGGTAAAGAAGTCCCCAAATTTAAAAAGGTGCAATGAGTTACTTGACTCCATGGACTCAGGATAACTTTCAGTGGTAAGGACACAGCTCTTCTGAAAATCCCCACATCCAAGGTCCCCAGCAAGCACACCATGGGGCTCACTAGATGGTGATGATTCCACCTCTCACTTTCCTTCTTGTCTGAAGAATGCCACTCACTCATCTTGCTTTGAAGGTATCAAAAGTCGATGCCAGAAATCAGCAGGAAAGATGGATGTGATTCTCTGCATTGACTGGCATTTCTCTGAAAAAAATATCTAACTAGAAATACTGTAATCATTTACCTTTTATTTACCTTTTAAACCTGAGATAGAGACAACTTCAATACTGGCTGAGTCATCACTAAAGTCAACAGATCAAAGGTTTGTTTTTTGGTTTTGTGGGGTTTTTTTTGAAAAACTGAGTTCCAGGTATTTTCTACTAACTGAAATTATGTGGGCAACCTAATTTTTGAATTCTTTTAATTGGTAACCAAACTCAATACATTGCTCTATTCCTTTAGTTTTTTTAAAAATACAACAATGTACAGCCATGTTTTCTATTGTTAAGAATAATGACTTGCTCACTTTTAGGTACCGTCCAAATAGCCAAGTTTCCCAGCTTTCTTTGGGCACCATATTCTTTTGGTTTGAGGTTGATAGAGAAATAAAGTGATTAGGCTAAATCCAGGCTCTACGACTTCCTTGGTGTGTGACATGGTCAAATTCCAGAAACTCTCCAAACCTCTGTTTTCTCTATAAAGGAGGGAGCATGAGAACAGCACAACTCTTATGCCTTTTACAGAATAAGGAGTCAATAACATTAGCTATGATGACATTGTTTTTTTGAGGAGGTGCTGTTTCAGTACTGGAAAGCCCAAATCTCCCCATTGCTTTAACCCTAAAGTGAATATTTTATGAGGCAGAACATTTGAGTGGGTAAGGCCACACTCAACAGTATGAAGTAGGAAGTCTTCCTCCAAACAAAAGGAAATGGAAGGTTTCCCATTGTTTCTTATGTGATAATGAAAAGCTTACCGTAAGGATTACTGTGTTCTTGGGGCCCATTTCACACGCAGGATCACCAACCCAAATGGTAAAAGAACTTTCCTTGAAAGAGGAAAAGATTTGATGAAGTACAGACTTTTTTCTGTCCTAGGTTTAGATTATGCCTCTTCCCCAGGGCAGGTCTAGGCTGCAGCAAGAGACAAGCCTAGCGCACAAAATTTAAGGAGCGACCTTGAGGGAGAGTGCCTCCTTAAATTTTGCACCTTCACCCCCTCCCTTGCCTACTCTAGTCCAGGCCCTACCCTTCCCCTCGCATGCCCGCAACTGCAGTTTCCTTTCATGGGTTTGGATTTGCAGAGCCAAGTCATGGTTATGAGAACAGGGTTAGGGAAAGGCTCGCAGAGCCCTTTCTCCACCCCCAGAAAGGAAGAAATCACATCTGGTCACCGTGGTTAAACCATTTTTGTTATGCTGTGGTCAGGCCCACATCTCCCAACTTTGGTGCATTGGCACTGAGTACAAACGGCTCTTGCTAATTACTGGGTGATAACTTCTAAGTAATTGGTACTAAGTTACCTTCATAAGAAAACTGATGGGTCCTTGGACAAGGGTAATTTGCATTCTGCTGGTAGATGTGTTTTTTGGTTTTTTTCTTTTTCTTTTTTTTTCTGAGACAGGGTCTTGCTCTATCACCTGGGCTAGAGTATAGTAGCATCATCGCAACTCACTGCAGCCTCAAACTCCTGGGCTCAAGCCATCTGCCTGCCTCAGACTCCTGAGTAGCTGGGACTACAGGCACATGCCACCATATCTGGCTAATTTTTTCTATTTTTTGTAGAGATGGGAGTCTCACTCTTGCTCAGGCTGGTCTTGAACTCCTGGCCTCAAGTGATCCTCCTGCCTCGGCCTCCCAGAGTGCTATATTACAGGTGTGAGCCACTGCACCCGGTCTGTGTTTTTACATTGGAGAAATAAGTCCTAATCCGTCTCCATAGGACATTATGATGATTTGTATAATAACATAATGATAATTTTATATAAGAACATAAAGCTCTTTTCTGATCAGATGTTGCTTGACCAAATGAGTCAAGATGATCTCCTTCAGAACAGATGGTGTCTTCTCATCACTCTGTATCTGTGTCCAGGCACCTAACATCACAGATAGTAGGTGCTCAATAAATGTTTGTTTACTGAACATATGAATGAAGAAACACAAGGCTTCTCAGAAATTAATACCCAGCCTCTCAGGGCCTGGGCCCTTAAGTACCAGACAAGGCAGAGCCAGTAATCTGGCCCAGTGATTTAAATACCAACCACTGCTATTTCTTCCCTGCAGAAACCAGTCATTCTTCTGGATTTTGCTGATGTGCGCTTGTTCATTTTCTGTTTTGTGAGAGGCTGGGTTTCTACCTCTCACTTTAGCTCTCACTGCTTGACTTGATATTTCACATTCTTCCAGCTCTTTCCTCTGCTAGCAGGTCCACTAACAGAACCAACCTCCCAGAAACTCTGACCCTGAACTTACAGTGATCTTTCTTGTTCTGGCTCCTCACCTGCAACTATAAATACTGAATTCTACCCGGGAATAGTTCAAATGCATCCGCCTGCCCTAGTGACTCCCTGGTGAAGGATCATTTTGACAAATTCAGAAGCCCTCATGCCATTTTGGCTGCTGCTACAGTTTGAATGAGTGTCCCCTCCAAACCTCATGTTGAAATTTGATCCGCAATGTTGGAGGTGGGGCCTAATGGTAGGTGTTTGGGTCACGTGGTTGGATCCCTCTTGAATTGCTTGGCGTCAACCTTGCGATAATGGCTGAGTTCCCGTTTTATGAATTCCCGCGAGAGCTTATTGTTAAAAAGAGCCTGGCACCTCCCTGCCTTCTCTGTCTTGCTTCCTCTCTTGCCATGTGATCTTTGTACGCACCAACTCTGCTTCACCTTCTGCCATGAGTGGAAGCAACCTGAAGCCCTCAACCAGAGCAGATGCTGGCGCCATGCTTCCTGTACAGCCTGCAGAACTGTGAGCCAAATAAACCCCTTTTCTTTATAAATTACCCATCCTCAGGTATTCCTTTATAGCAACGCAAATGGACTAAGACAGCTGCCACCTTGAGATCTCTGCCATGGACTACGTAGGGCTCCACCCAGCAAGCACTGCCCAGCGCCCTGCTGCCATCTCCTGGGGATAGTTGATCCTCTTTTGCGCCTTAGACCTTTGGGCCTGCTTTTCTCCACCAGCTCTAATAAGCCCTTGATATCCTCAACGCACTATCAGATATCACAGTGCGAAGGAAAGGAATATCGTTTTATTGCAGTGGTGTGGGTCTCACAGAAAAATGTACAAATAAGTAATTAAAATAATGAAGCAAATGACCAGAAAAGGAAGTCAATGCCTGTCTTCTGTTGGCATGCAAAGAAGCTGGAGCCAGCTGGATGAAAACTGACCCAAGGTCACTCATCACTGTTAGGCATTCGGCATGTGAAGATCACTTATGAGTGTTTCACATGTATTTAGCATGTGAAAATCTTTCAAAGTTTAAAATTGGTGTCATCAGGCACAGTGAAATACCCATAGCTTCCCTTTGGCACCAGTGCTACAGTTATCTTGGAAAACATACCAAAATACCACCTATCTTCTTCATTGTCAGTAAGTAAACCACGACATTTCTTTCAAAGGAAACTGAAAAATCATTTTATTCAGCTTGAAAACCAAAGTTATTTTAGTTTGTAAGTATTAGACATATGGAGTAGTTGAGATAAAGCAAAGATATTCATAAATACATTAAAAAAAAGGAGCTCTGATAATTTTCACATATCTGAGTTCTCATAAAAGTCAGCATGGAAGCACTAGCAGAGGAACAGAGAAAACAGCTGAGCTGACAAGACACAACAGTTAAGGGGAAGGTATGAATTGGCATAGCAAAGAAGGCAGTTGGACAGAGAAATTAAGAGCTTTAAAAATGTCCAAGTCATTAGAATCAGTAATTTTACTTATAAGAATCTATCCTGGAAAAAAAAAACCTAGAAAACCAAAGATTCCTAAATTTAAAAGTTCATTGTGGCTTTTTATGATAGCGATCAATTGAGAATAAACGAAATGCTCAATAATAAGAGAATGGTTAAATAAATTATGATACAGACACACAACACAATAGCAGGTAGTCATTGTAAGCATGTTTTAAGATCTGTTTAATGACATAAGAAAATATCTAAATTATAATGTTAAATGAAAAAAATTAAAAAGTTGTATATGCAGTGTGATCTAAATCATATTGAAGTAATATTTTGCATAGAAAAAAGACAAGAAGCAAAAGTACCAAAACGTTAACACTGTTTCTTTCTGGATGGCAAGATTGTGGATGGTTTTGTATTCTTGTTTGTATGTGGCAGCATGAAAGGTGAGATATCAATTGCTCTTTACTACGTGCCTTGTTTTTCTAGCATCAGCCAAATGTCTAATCAGCTAAACACTTAAGGCTTTAGAAGCTGTCGCCAGTGGAAGATCCAAGAACAAAGGTCCCAGAAAAGAATGTTCCACGTATAAGACAGAAATGATCAGAGAGGATGTATGATCAGACAGAACTTTTTTCCCCCACACCCTCAGGTTGGTTGGTGCAGCAATAGAGCACCCCCGGATCAGTGTGGGATTTCCAAGCCCATGTCTGGGGGGTGGGGAGGACAGGCTGACAGCACATTGCAGGGAAAAGCCCCCCGAGTAGCAGGCACCAGCGTAGTGGCACCAGAGCAGTGGAGGTGCCATGACTGCAGGGGGTATCCAGGGCTTGAAGACACTTTATGAAGCCCCTCTATACCTTGTGTGCAGAGCAGCCAGATTTTCCCATGCTTAAAAAAGGGGGTGGCACTTAGCTGGGAGTAGGCCTGTGGTCTAGGAACCATCTCACAGCTGGAGTGAGGGGACCCCTGATCCAAGGATGCAGGGAGGACCATCTTGCTATGGATTAGGTGGGGACAAGCAGGATGTTAGCTCACAGGTGGATCTGCCAGGTAGATGTGCCTGAGGACTAGATGAGACAGATTACCTGGCAGAAGATGCCAGCGCAGGCCCTTGCAGCACAAGGCAAAGGTGGATGCCCCTTTGTGCCCTTGACTGAAGGGGCATTTGCACAAGTTACCCCCTTATTTTTAACCTCAGGCTTATTTTTTTTTTTTTTTTTGAGACAGAGTCTCACTCTCTTGCCTGGGGCGAGTGCCATGGCGTCAGCCCAGCTCACAGCAACCTCAAACTCCTGGGCTCAAGCGATCCTTCTGCCTCAGCCTCCCAGGTAGCTAGGACTACAGGCATGCGCCACCATGCCCGGCTAATTTTTTCTATATATTTTTAGCTGTCCAATTAATTTCTTTCTATTTTTGGTAGAGA